>APFE030698401.1:66174-142627 GCA_000404065.3 Pinus taeda | reverse complement strand
TTTGCAGTTTATTAATAACCAGCCAAAGCTAAATCAGAAGCATGCCAAGTGGGTGGAATTTACGCAAAGTTTCACTTTTGTAATAAAGCATAAAAGTGGTAAGTCTAACAAAGTAGCAGATGCATTGAGCAGAGTAAGTTTTCTTTTGCAAGAATTTAAAGTGGGTGTTGTAGGTTTTGATGAAATGATAGAAATGTACAAGGACGATGAGGATTTTAAAGACATCTACACAGCAGTGCAGAATCCAGTGAGCCATAACAGAAGTCAATGGATGGATTACCTTGTTCAAGGAGGCCTGTTATTTAAAAGCAACAAATTGTGCATCCCAAAATGTTCCATGAGAGAGAACATCATTAAAGAGAAACACAGTGGAGGATTGTCTGGTCATTTTGGACAAGACAAAACTTTTGCTCAGGTTAATGCTTTTTATTATTGGCCTAAAATGCAAACTAATGTCAAAAAGTTTGTTGAGAAATGCAGGGTATGCCAGTATGCCAAAGGAAGGAGTCAAAATACCGGACTATATCAGCCATTGCCCATACCAGATCGACCATGGGATGCAGTGAGTATGGACTTCATTTTGGGTTTACCAAAAACTCAGAGAGGAAATGATTCTATTTATGTTGTTGTAGAAAGATTTTCTAAAATGGCCCATTTTATTGCTTGTAAGAAGACTAATGATGCCACACACATAGCAAATTTGTTCTTTTCAGAGATTGTAAGATTGCATGGTTTACCTGTAAGTATTGTATCAGACCGAGACACTAAATTTGTAGGGCATTTCTGGAGGACACTTTGGAAGAAACTGGGAATTAAGCTCAGTTTTAGTTCAGCTTACCATCCTCAAACGGATGGTCAAACTGAAGTTGTAAACAAAAGTTTGGGGAATATATTAAGAAGTTTGGTACATCAAAATCCCAAACAGTGGGATTTGGCATTAGCGCAAGCTGAATTTTCTTACAATGACACACCAAACCAAAGCACTGGAATGAGTCCATTTCAGATTGTGTTTGGAATGCATCCGAGGGGAGTATATGAGATAAGAGACTTGGGGAAACAAGAAACCAGAAGTGCAAGTGCTGAAGATTTTGTTGAACAAATGCAAAAGCTACAGGAAGAAGTTAAAGGTAAGCTACAGGAAAGCAGCAAGAAATACAAGCAAAAGGCAGATCTGAAAAGAAGAGAAAAAGAATTTCAAGTGGGAGATTTAGTCATGGCATATTTGAGGAAAGAGAAATTTCCTACAAAAACTTACAACAAGCTGAAACTGAAGAAGATAGGGCCATGTAAAATCAAAAGGAAATTTTTAGCTAATGCATATGAGATTGAGCTACCAGAAGGGATCGAAATATCTCCCATTTTTAATATTGCAGACTTGTATCCATTCAGAGAGGCAGAAACAGAATTGCAGACTGAAGCTACAGGGGATGAAGTTCAAACCGTGGATTGGGCAGAACAGGTACCAAAAACCTTCCAGAAAGAAGTTGAAGATATTTTAGATCAGTGGATATTCAAGAAAACTCGAGGCCAGACATATTTTCAGTATCTTGTCAAGTGGAAGGAGCAGCCAGTGGAAGATTCCAGTTGGTTAACAGCAACTGAATTGTAGAAATATGGCATAACTCTTGAAAGTTTAAAGAACCAATCTTTTCTTCTTCGGGAGTCTGATGCAGGAGCATCGGAACGGGCCAGCAATGTGGGAGATTGCCCACATGTTGTGGCTTGAAAACCGTATTTTACTTGTTGTTGATGGTAGAGTCGAGTTCAGTTAGTTATTGTTGTAATAGTTAAAAAAATATTTCCATTTGGTGTTGATTTGTTAGGCGCATCTTCTGTTGGAATAAATTTATGGTGATCACCTTATCTGTTGTTAGAGTAATTAGGGAAATAAATGGAAAACTGAAGATTCTTGGAACGGATCAACGCCGGTTTCTTCTGGGAGGTCTTGATTCCAGAGCGCTTGAAATCCGGCAACGGGTTATAAACAGGTGTTCTGACCGCCGATTGTGTCAAATGCAGTTGCGTTGGACCGAAATATGGGCAATCATTGAACCTGCATTAAAATCTAACTGAGATTTGGCGGACGACGAATGGATTGAAAGGAATCGGCTTAGAATCCGGGGCGATAGCGTGATTTTTGTATGTCGAGGTCTTGATATGCCAAAAGAAAAGAAGAAAGACGAGAGGATCAGGTTGTTTTCTCTTTCTGTTGTTTTATCAGGTAGCATGGAAAAAAATTTGTGACCTGCATTGTCACAGAGATAGGAACAGATGTTTCATTTGATGGCTTTTTGTTTTTGGTTGTGATCTATTTGCGTAGGTTAAGCTTTGATGTGCTGGGATATAGAACGCATTGTATCGGTGGATGCAATAAATGAATGAATCTGTAATATTTTGGTAATGGTAATAATATTGCGTAGGTGGAAGTTCAACGTCCTCTGTTTTGTTTAACAGGTGTCACATTTTTTTAATTGTGTTGGGATAAAGGTCGATGTTTGTTAATTGCAACAAGTGCAACACAGATATGGAAAAATAAATGTTTTTGTTGGTTTCAAACAGAAATGTGGTTGTTATGCGTTAGGAAAAAGAATCAGATGGGCTGCGCACTGTATAACGAATGAAAGAATTCAGTTCTCCATTTTAATGGAAACATGGTTTTCCATTTTGACATTCCGCATTCTAAAAGAAACAGAGTTTTTCTATTTGAATCGATTGTAATCTAAGCAGATTGGGAACAGGAGTTTCGGTGCATCACTAAGATGTACTTCTTTCCATTTGAAGTTGGCTTAATAGGTCCCGCAAATTCAAGAGCCCATTGTTCAAATGGTTCTATAGTACTTGTGGTTTCAATGGCATCTCATCTGATACTACAGGTCTTCCAATTCTTTGACAACTATCCCATCTTTTGACATAGGCCTTTGAGTCCTTGAAAATTGTTGGCCAACAGTAGCCAAGCTTGAGCACCTTGTATGTTGTTCATTTGCCTACAAAATGGCCACCACATGGTTCATCATGACATGATTTTAGAATATCAATCATTTCATCTTCTCTTACACATTTTCTTATCAAAAGATACAGGACTAGTATAGAAGAGGTCACCATTCACCCAACTATATCTCGTACTCTCTGATTATTTTTCTTTTCTGCTTGCTAGTGAAATAAGATGGTAATATTCCAAATAATAAATAATTAGCTACATATGAAAACCATGGGGTTTTAGCTATTATAGCAAATAGATGTTCATCATTAAATTTGTCTGAAACAGGAATAAGATCACCAGGAGAATGAAGTCTTGATATGAAATCTGCCACTTGATTATATTTTCATGGTCATCTAGAATAGTGAGATTGAATTATTGCATTAGTAATAGCCATCTAGTAATTCTGGTATTGGCAATTTTTATTAATTAAATATTTAATGGTTGAATGATCTGTATGAATAAACACTTGATAGCATGTTATATAATGCCTAATTTATTGACTGCGTGCACAACAACTAGCATTTATTTTTCAGTTATTGTATAGTTTAATTATGCCAGAGTTATATTTTTGTTTATAAAAGAAATAACATAGTTAAACTTATTTTATTTTTGTCCTAGAGATGCTCCTATAGTTGTATCTGATGCATCAGTAGATATATGGAATGGAAATGACCAATTTAGTCCTCTGAGAATGGATGATATAGACAATTTCTCTTTCAGTTTTTCAAATGCATTTTGACAATCTGTAGTCCATTGAAACTCAATGTCTTTTGCAAGTAATTTGAACAAGGGTAAAGTTATTTTGCTAAATTTTTCAATGAATCTTCTGTAATAGCCTGCATATCCCAAGAAACTTCTTACTTCTTTTTGTATTGTTGGTGGCATTAAGTTTACAATGACTTGTATCTTTGTTGGGTCTACCTTTATTATAGAAGAATAAATGTGGTGTCCCAACACTATCCCTTCAGTTAACATCATAAAACATTTCTCAATGTTGAGGGATAAGTTTGTCTCTATGCATTTCTCATTGATAAGGGATAAGTTTGCCTCTATGCATCTCTTTAGAATTTTTTCAAGGTTGCTTAAACAATCATCAAATGTACCTCCATAGACAGTAAAATCATCCATGTATACTTCAACACATTCATGTATAAGATCTGCAAAGATAGCTAGGACTACTCTTTCAAATGTAGCAAGTGCATTACATAATCCAAAAGGTAAAATATTGTAGGCATGTGTACCCCATGGACAAGTAAATGTAGTTTTATCTTAATCCTCTAATGCTATCTTGATTTGATTATAACCACTAAATCCATCAAGAAAGGAAAAGAACTTTTTCCCTGCCAATGAGTCTAGTACTTGATCAATGAATTGTAGTGGGAAATGATCTTTCAATGTTGCTTTGTTCAGTTCCTTATAGTCTACACATAGTCTCCATTTGCCATTTTTTTTTGTACCACAACTAAGGGAGAAACTCATTGACTATCAAAAATGGGGTAGATAAATCCTACCTGTAATAGTTTATGCAATTCCTCTTTTACTACCTCCATCATTGGATTCATTCTTCTTTGTGTTTTCCTTACTGTTTTGATTGTTTCATATGTGTAAATGTGATGGATACATGTTTTTCGATGGATTCCCTGCATATCTATATAATCGCAGGCAAAATATTTTGAATATTTCTATAACAATGCAATTACATGTTGTTCTTGTGATGATTGTAAATTATTACCAATGTTTAGATTCTTTCCAAGATTGATCAATGGTTTTTCTTTGAGAATTGGTAATTGAGTTGACAGGAAAAATGTTTTCAAATGAATATGCAACGATTGAATAGTACAATTTTCCTGAAAACATTGATTTAAAAGATGATTTGCATCTTCATATTGCATTATTCGAAGCTACTCATAAATATCAGGTTTTGAGATAAAAAAAAGTCTATTAAATCATCATTTTCTTCTTCTTCTCTAAAATTAAAGGCTTGATTAATGTTTAAAACAGGTTGAGCTTCTTCTTGTTGGTCATCGGGCCATGATAGTAAAGAAGGAGATTAAGCAAGAGGATAGAGTGTAATATGTTTCATTTCATCTCCATGTGTTATGATCATGTTTCCTGATCTGCATCCAATGAAGGCATCTGTTGTGGCTAACCATGCTTTGCCAAGAATTAAAGGATGGCCTCCTAGATTTGTTTTTGGTTGCAAGATTAGAAAGTCTATAAGGTACTCCCATGAATCCAAAGAAATAATGATCCCTCAAGTATTTCTTCCAGTACAAATTTAGATCTATCTGCTAGTTCTAAAATTGTAGTAGTAGGTCAAATATTTGGCAATTTTTAATGCTTCATAGTTTCTGTTGTTATGACATTTATAGCAGCTCCTAGATCAATTAAAGTTTTAAGAACTGAAAATTTATTTATTGAAATGGTAACCATAGGTATCTCAGGATCAATATACTTTTCAATTGTTGTTTTTGCATATATGAGACTAGCTAATTTGCCAATTACTTGGATTGTGGGTAGATCTCTTTTCTTTCTGCCAGTTTTCTTAATACATAATTCCTTTATTGTTTTTGTATAGGTTGTAATATCTTTGATAGCTTGCAACAAAGGAATTTTGACATAAGAATTCTTTAATTCATCTAAGATATCCAATTCAGGAAGATAAATTGAACTTTTCTGCTATACTAACATTTATGGGAAAGGTGGTGTTTGAGTCATAATAGTTTTATTTTTCTGAATTTGATTCTTTGGATTAGATTTTTCAGATTGTTCTCCTTCTTCAATTTGTTATTTTATGATTGGAGGAGAATATTTTTGTAGAAATTTTCCGGACCTCAAGTGGATGTCTTGAATAGGAAGAATAAAATATGTAGGAAATAATGTTGTTTCTTCTACATTATAGGTTGGCCTTTCCACTCTATTACTCGGATTTACTGTTGGTTGAGTTCGTAATAAAGTTGGTCTGGGTGGTGGTTGGTTAGAAAGAAATTGAAGTTGTTGAGGTTGAGTTAGTGTGGGTATTTATTTTTGTGTGAATGGATTTGATTGAGGGGATTGATGGAATTTCTGATATGGAAATGGTTGTTGAGGATATGGTTGTCGATATGACTATTGAGGATAAGATTGATATTGTTGATGATATGGTTGTTGAGGGTAAAATTGTTGGGGAGGTTGGGCTCCATAAGAATATCCTCGCCAACTTTGTGAAGGTTGGTTTTGGTTTTGCTGATGAGGCCATACCTGCCATGGCATAGGAGTATTCCATGAATTTTGATAGTGAAAGTTCTGGGGAATTTGTTGAGGAAATTGTTGAGATGTACCTGCAAAATGTGGTTTCCAAGATCTTCTTGGTGCCATATAATAAAATCATTGAGTTTCTTCTAATTGGCCTACTTGCAACTCTTTTAATGTTAAAAAATCATCTGTGACATGATTTTTTGTACAAAGTCCACAAACATGTATATTATCCAAAGGACATTCTCGTAAATGATGTTTCCTCCTACACATAAGGCAAAAGATTGATAGTATTTGTTCTTATTCTTCTTCTTGTTTCTTCTTTGCTTTGATAGTATTTGTTCTTATTCTTCTTCTTGTTTCTTCTTTGCTTTCAATACATCAACCTGTGTTCCTAAGGTGCTCAAAAGATCAGTTTTAAATTTCTCTAACAAACTCCCTATTTCTTCTCTTGTGACTCCTCCTGTTGTTGATTTAGAAGCTCTTGAAGTTATATCTCTTTTTCCTATTTTGGCTCTACCTCTAGAATACTTCTGACATAATTCATCAATTTCATTAAATGGTAAGTATGAAATGTCTCATTTACCCATCACATTGAGAATATTAAGATACTCATTTTGTATTACTCTGAGAAAAATTGTTTGAATGGTATGAAGATTTAAAGAATGTTGTTTGGATTTTTGTAAGTTGTAAAGAAATCGGTCGAAATATTCTTCCAAACTCTCATATTCTTGTTGAGACATCCTAAAAATATGTTCTTTTTAATCTCTAGGCCTACAATAGGTTTGATACTTCCTAAGAAAAAAGTCATCATGTCTTCCCAAGAAGTAATAGTGTGTTCTCCTAATCCCATAAATCATTTTAATGCAGTTGCTTTAAGAGTAACAGGAAAAATATGAATCTTATGTGTATCATCAGTATAACCATAAGTACGATAAAATATATAAAATTCAAACATGAATGAATCAGGATATTTAGAAGACATTCCATATAAATTTGGTAAAACAAAAGGTGGAATATTCTTCATTTTTATCTCTTCTCCGAGAATTGCCCTAGTATCTAAAATTGGGAATCCAAAAGTAGCTTCTTCATCTTTTTCTATTTTTGCATCTTGTGTTCTCTTATGATCATATTCTCTTTTGGCATCTTCTTCTCTTTTCCTTTCTGCTTCTATTCTTGTCTCTTCTTCCATTTTTCTTTGCCATTTTTTTGTTTCTCTTCATATTGTAACCTTTCATCTGGAGTGAGTATTGGGATGTTAGATCCTTGCACTTCTTCTGCCATATCTTTTTCAGCAATTTCAAATGTTTCAGTAACAAATTGACATTGTGTATTTTCAACTTGTTTTGTTTGTTCATAAATAGTTTTAAAGATAGGTTGATCTATTTGTTCAAGAATAGGCTGATCAATTGGTTTTCTTGTCTCTCTTTGTTTTCCTACGGAATATGCTTTTGTTTGTTTTTGTTTTCTCTCTACTTCATAAGATAACAAAGTTTGTCTTTTAACAAGTGTTACCCTTTGTCCTGAACGTTGTTTTTCTTCTAACTCTTCCAAGGTTGGTTTTCCAGCAATTGGTGTAGTTAATTCAAATGGAGGTAGTTCTGCTTCTACCAATGGTTTAGTAATTGGTGGGTCTTATTTTGTGTATCTACCATTTTCGTCTCTTTGTTTAAGCATAAATGACCATAATGAAAAATCCTAATTTTTTATGTTTTTGTTTTTATTTTATTTTTATGTTTTATAAATGATCTTCCTATTTATATTAAATTTGAATGCGCTTCCTTGGTAATGGTGCCATAAATGTCAATTCAATTTACTAACTAAACTAACACAGGTGTTTTACTTGTCAATCCTAGTTTGTAGACTTGGAAGCACATCCAAAGTATATGGATTTCAGGTAAAGTCAATTTCGGAAGGCAAGGCTCTAAGGTTAAAGGAAATGCATATTACAAATAAGTTCTAAGTTTAAAGAAACTAAAAATTATCTGATGCAAGATGCAGTAAGTGAAGGAAGAGGCTCCTAACTTAGGAGGTCCTGGTTGTCCTTTGAGAAGCCAAAGAGCAGTAGTTTGCGATGTGTATAAAGCAAGAGAAGATGTTCCTAACTTAGGAGGTCCTGGTTTTCCTTCCTCGCGGTTCTACTCCAACAACATTACCATTGCATCAAATCATAAATTGGAATTCAAGAAACAATTCAACAAATTCAAAAGGATGATTTTTAATTGTGATTCATAATTTGATAGAAAGAGAATTTAACTTAAATCCTTGTTTATCCTTTCATATCCAAATTAGATTTTAAACCAAAATCATCCAAAAATAATACAGAAATCATAACAAATCTAAGTAACTGAATCATAAATCTGAAACAAGAAAATTGAATCAAAACTATGCTAATTTATACAAAATTTAACTAAAGTGTACTTAGCTTGCTATGGGGGGCCTCCAACCTTGTCTTGTACACCTGAAGAAATCTTCAGCTACAGCTAACTTAATAAAGCATCCACAACATGAACAGCAAATAGAACAGTAGAAATGATTCTTCAAATTATCTCAAAAGTCTCCAATAGTCTTAACACAAAATTACACTCACACACTTTGAATGGTACATAAATTGTGTTTAAATAGGCAAGTCATAAACAAACTTTGCTATAATGGCTCTAACGGCCTTATCAATCCTAATCCATCCATACAGGTCGAACTCATCAATTCTAGTTCACAGAATCAAGAAAAATCCCACAAAATAATAATATGCCCTTTTTTAATAGGAATTCCTGAATGACAAGTCAAGTTTGACCAACGTTGATCGGGCATGTTTTTGCTCAGTTTGACTAAATCAATTGGTGTTTCTTCATCTATGGTTCCCAAGCTTTCCAAATATGTGCTCAGATCTCTCCAAAGTGTCCTTCATATATAACTTCAATGGAGCTATTATGGGAATTTTTAATGCAATCCAAATTTACTCTTAAAACCCAATTTTTACAAAAATTTCCAAAAATTGAAAAACTTAATTTAGTTACGTGAATATGAAAAATAGGACTAAAATGAGGCATGTATAGGTGAAATAGGGTTGAATATGGTGGTAAATGGATGGATTTAGGATAGGCAAAATGACTAAAATTCAGGGCCAATAGTACATATTCAAGAAAGAAAAAAATTAAATTTTGTATTATTTGTCAATGAGTTTCTTTCATTGAAAATAGGTCAAGAACATTTTGAAGTGTTAGAGAGTCAAAGTCAAAATGTAATTATGATAAGACCCTTTGAGGGCATGCTACATCATGTAAGTCAACATACAAGGTCATGGGAACACCTACAAGCATGGTCAAATACTCTCCTAGAACCAACGAAGTCTACAAGCAGCAAAACGATGGGTAAAAATTTAATTATAGTGAAAACTGTAAGTTGGCCTTAAAGACACTTAAGTCAACCTATGACATACCTTTATTTATAGAGGTTGTCCACCCCTCATTCAACATGGAACACGATCTCTAAAATCCGTAAGCAAGAGGAAATAAGAAGGACGAAGAAAAGCCAAGGTAAAGGGTCTGTTAGGGCAGTGGAGTAAGGAGGAAGGATAACGAAGGTCAAGGGGATTGTCTATAAGGTTCAAACAATCACACGTGCAGAGGAATTTAGGTTTGGTTGTGGCCATAGTAGCAAGGAAATCACAGTGACAAAATATTATGTTCTCATCTTATAAACAAGGACTATAAGGCCTCTCCATCCAGCGAAGAAGGAAAGAACAACGAATATAAGAGGAATGTTCTAAGGTTTTTTTTCCGACACGTGTGAATATTTCATAAGTGAATTGTTGCAAACTTGACAGTAGATGAAGGCATCATATTTAGAGACCTCATTTGGATGTACAACAAGATCTCCAAGAAAAGCGAAGAAAGTCCTCCTTATAGCAAAGTAGAGAAGCCCTAATATTCTAGGGTTTCCTAACTTAGACAAGCTATAGAAAAGGATGAAGTACCAATGAGCAGAAGTTCCAGAAGATAGAGGTACATGTGCTGGATGCTATAGTGCAAAAAGAGGAAGGATTTGACTTGTGCTTGGATGATCCTATAGTCAAGGTTCTAGGGTTTGGAAGTTGTTCAAATAAGAAGCTTCAATAAGAAAAATCATACAAAGGGTTTCCCTCTCAAGACTGGAAAGGGTTTGTCCCTAGCAGAGAGCCAAACTTTGTGTTCTTGTTTTTTTTTTTGGTAGCAGTTTGATGAAGAACACACATATGCACTAATAAGAAGAAGAATCATAAGCTAACTAGAAAAAGTAAAAGGACTTCAAAAAATTTTATGAAGAACCGGAGAATCAACACAACACTACTTTACCCTAGATTTTCTAACATGGTAGCAAAGGTAAGGTGACACATCAAGGAGAGGGCAACTCAAGAACACTTGTCAAGGAGAAACATTTACAAAGTTTAACCATCAAGCCCAAAAGTCTCAATAACTTCAAGGATAAGAAGGGTATACAACCCATCATTCACCGAGGAGGTCTACAAACCTAGAAGAAGAGCCTTACATAAAGGCACCTACAAAGAAGATCAAATTGTAGCAACCTACAAGTCATCAAGAAAATATCATCATCAAGCAAGAAGGTGACTTGAAGAGCATCAAAATCCAAGGAAGACAAGCCACTAAGCCTTCAGGAAGAAAGAAATTCCATTACATCTCAAAATCTATCAAGTAAGTATGTGTCCCCTTCTGAATACACATCAATGCCTTTTTGCAAAGAAAGCAATAAGTTGGTAGGCACCAATACCTTTCTTGCATGGAAGAAGAGGAGTGATCTACTTCTCAAGGAAAATGAACTCCTAAAATATGCCAAAGGGAAAAGCACTATCCCTGCTGAGGAATAAAATCAAGCCTTAGCCAAGTACAATAAGGATGAGACAAGAGCTCAAAGAATTTTGGTAGAATCATTCAAAGACTCTTTCATTCCCTATGTCTCCAAGTTTGAGACATCAAAAGAAATTTATGATAAGCTAGTAGAGTTATTCGCAGTATCCACAACCGGAGAAGTAATATCTCTGAGAAATGAATTATACAATATGAAAATAACAAAGGAAGGAATAGCTTCCTACTTCATGAAAACCTATGAAATGAGAGATCAACTTCAAGAGCTTGGGTAATTCAAGTATGACAGAGAAATGACAACGGTTGTACTCAATGCTCTACCTGAGGAGTGGGGAAACTTCACATCAAGCATATATGCCAAGAAGGAAGCAACCACTCTCAGTGAAATGTGGTCTCTATGAAGAACAGAGGAAACCAGACTTAAGGAAAAAGAAGATGTGGGATCAAAGGAGAAAGCATTTGCTACCATGGCCAAGAGAAAGGGTAAATTTGGCAAGTTTAGTGCACAAATAACAAGCAAAAAAGACATGTCCAAGATCCAATGTTTTGGATGCCAAGAATACGGACACTACAAAAGGGATTTCCCTAAGCTTAAGAAGGACAACAATAACAAAATAAAGAGGGAAGAAGCTCACATAACTCAAGAGATGAAAGAAGAAGGAAGATCCTCTGAATCTCCACTATGACTATGTCAAACTCTTTACTTCTAGACTTCTTTCAAAGTTTTAAGTAGGATAGGAGCATGTAGGAATAAATTGAAATTACATGACTAGAAACATCCTCTAGAATCTAGAAGCATAATGTACATAGAGTTATAAACACTCATGTAGATGTAGCATTCCTGATAAGAAGAAAATGCATAAGTAGAAATATCTTCTATAATATAGGAGCATGGTAGATTTAGTTCAATATATTTGTGTAGAAGAAGCACACCTAGTATAGGACCTCATACATGATGAAAGAAAATTGATCATGATAAGAATCTTAGAAGACCTACATCATCAAAATAAAGGAAACATTTGCAAGGTAGGGATCTTTAAGATCCTATGATGGAATCTTCAAAAGAATGTTCATGAACCAAAGCAGATGTCTCATTAGGAATCCCATTCATGGGTTTCAAGAAAAGAATGATATGCAGGCAGGCTAAGATAAAGCAAGAAGGGCGCCACCAAATGATGATTAAGGAGGATGAAGATGAGGTATGTATGCATCAAATTTTAAGTCATGTTTTCAGTTGTAAATTATTAATTCATGGGTGTAGTTCTATAACATGATCAATCATGAAAGAAACTCTTTCACCAAGAACATGCTCGAAGGCATGTACCATAATGAAATGAAGGTAAACAAAAGAACATGTTCACATAAGGAGCACAAGATTGCTGACTAAAAAGCAAGAAGAAAGGTTGACAAGTCCAGAAAGATAGCAAATGAAGAAAGAGATCAAGCATGTGAAGAACACTATGATCACCAATAATCACTATCTAAAAAAATTCCTTGAAGATATCTACCGAAAGAAGGTAGGACAAATTTTATAAAAGAAGAAAGGACCCTTGACACCTATGAAGGCCTTGGAAATATAAAAGGTGCAGATAATTGATTCTACTCTATGAATATGTCGTGATGAAGAAACCATCCAACAAAGAAATGTTGAAGCAATACTAGGATGAAGTCATGATAGGCTACTAGCAAGTACGATGGAGCATCCATGAGGAGAGCATTCTGAAGCATGGATAAGATGACAAATGAGTAGCCAAGATTACAAGAAGAACTTGATAGTCACTTTCCACGAAGCAATGACATGACAAACCAAAAAGGAAAGTGATTGATGGATGGTGCCCTACCGAGAAGAAGTCTGATCGAAGACTTCATGACATCAGGAAAGGAAGGAGATCAACCAACTGAAGGACCCACGAAGAAGAAGTTGCTGATGAAGGAAAGCGTCCCTAGTTAAAAGGGAGCTCTGACAAGTCCCTGATCAAGAGGGATTTTTTGAATCGCCCCTGATTACAAAGGAGTGACAATTGTGTTTTCTATTTCATGGTTCATGCACTAGACCAGGACTAACAGTTGTAAGTCTAGATGAAGGCCATGAATGGAAATGTGGACACAATATAGACATAACATTCTTGTCTTCACTTGGAAGAAAGAATGGGAGGATTCATTCACCTGGCATCTAATACTCTTTGAGGATGTGTAGGGAATCCAAGACAAGAGTGGGCAAGAGGATCGATATTCCTTGAGGGTTGGAAACCGAAGGTAAGAATAGCCCTAGAAGGTCATACTCGAAAACACCCGAGTGGGTATGTACCTTGAGAGACAATGATGAAGGTGTCTATAAATCATTGGTCTCACCAGCTTCATAGCTCACGGTCTCGTAAAGAGATGGAGGTGTTATTCAAGGCCTTGCACTATGACAATGTTGATGGATGTGATGCTATAACAGATGGATTGCTAATCTGGTTTCTCTTACGTGAATTCTTCAAGATTGAAAATTTCCAAACACCTTGTAATGTTGTAAGAATACCTCCCTAGTTAAGAGGGAGTGTTTAAGGAAATGTAACTAGGTTCAGTCTTCATAAATGTAATTTTTATACTGGTACTTATTCAAGAAAAGAGAAATTATTTTGTATTATTTGTCAATGAGTTTCTTGCTCATTGAAAATAGGTCAAGCACATTTTGAAGTGCTTCTATAGAGTCAAAGTCAAAATGTAATTATGATAAGACCCTTTAAGGGCATGTTACATCATGTAATTCAACATACAAGGTCACAGGAACAAATACAAGCATGGTCAAATCCTCTCCTAGAACCAACGAAGTCTACAAGCAGTAAAATGATGGGTAAAAATTGAATTACAATGAAAATTGTAAGTTGGCCTTAAAGGCAATTAAGTAGTCCAAAAGAAGAGGGACATGCCTCTATTTATAGAGGTTGTCCACTCCTCATTCAACATGGAACACAAGCTCTGAAATCTGCAAACAAGAGGAGATAAGAAGGATGAAGAAAATCCATGGTAAAGGATCTGTTAAGGAAGCGGAGCAAGGAGGAAGGATAGCAAAGGTCAAGGGGACTGTCTATAGGGTTCAAATAGTCACACATGAAAAGTAATGAAGGTTTGACTATGGCCATAGCAGCAAGGAAATCACAGTGACAAAATATTTTGTTATGGTCTTATAAACCAGGCCTCACTAAGGGAATTTTGAGGTCTACAATGGGCCTCCTAATAAAAATGTACAACCAAAATAAACTTCATAAGAACCCATATGATTAAAGATGATGATGTCAACCATGGGGGATGATTCACCATTTTTGGAATAAGAAAAGTAAAAATAATAATAAAATAATAAAACTACTTTTTCAACTCGAATTTTCAACTTATCTCCCTAAGGTTTTACTCAAATTTTGAGATGGAGTACTCGTTGGATGAAAAAATTAATTCCTCATCAAAGGATTACCCATGTTGCATACTTTTGATGGACCTTGCTACACGAAAAATGAGAAATACATGAAAAAATGTGACTACAATCACATTTTTCATGTATTTCTACTTTTTCATATAGTAGGGTCCATCAAAAGTATGAAACATGGGTACTCATTGGATGAAGAATCAAATTTTTCATCCAAGGAGTGTTCCCACTCGAAATTTGAGTAAACCCATTGGGAGCTAAGTTGAAAATACGAGGTGAAAAAATAGTTTTTTTATTTTTTCCTTCTATGTAATCTAACCTTATTTTATTATTCTTCACTATTATTTTATAATTTCCTTAGTAGGCCCATTTTATACCTCAAAATTCCCCTAATGCCTATAAGGCCTCCCCGTCCAACGAAGAAGGAAGGAAAGAAGAACGAATATAAGAGGACTCTTCTAGGGTTTTTTGTCCACATGTATGAATATTTCAGAAGTGAATTGTTGCAGACTTGACAGCAGATGAAGACAGCATATTGAGATAACTCATTTGGATATAAAACAAGGTCTACAAGGTATCCAAGAAAAGCGAATAAATTCCTCCTTATAGCAAAGTAGAGAAGCCCTAATATTCTAGGGTTTCCTAACTTAGACAAGTAACAGAAAAGGATGAAATACCAAGGAGAAGAAGTGCCAAAAGACAGAGGTCCATGTATCAAAAGCTATAGTGCAGAAAGAGGAAGAATTTGACTTGTGCTTGGAGGATCCTATAGTCAAAGGTCTAGGGTTTGGCAGTTGTTCAAATAAGAACCTTCAATAAGGGAAATCTTACAAAAGGTTTTCCTCTCAAGAGTGGAGAGGGTTTGTCCCTGACAAAGAGCCAAACTTTGTGTTCTTGTTATTTTTTTGTTGGTAGCAGTTTGATGAAGCACACACATATGAACTAAAAAGAAGAAGAATAAGTATAAGCTAACTAGAAAAAGTAAAAATACTTCACAAATTGTTATCAAGAACCAGAGAATCGTCACAACACTACTTTGCCCTATATTTTCTAACAAATTTTTCGAAACAAAATCTTGTTGAGAAAAAAAAAGATCAATGGATGTACTTAGGAATTCATCATCGCATACATAAACAAATTCATCATCATCAAAACGATTATTTCCCAAAACTTCAAACTGATTAGGTAAGTAAATTCCATTTGATTCATCACTGATATTCTTAGATTGAAAATCAACCAAAGATGGAAGAGAAGTATCCTCACATGGGTAATTTTCAAAAAGAGAAGAAAGATCAAAGATATCTTCACTTTCCTACCCCTCTACCTGTGTAATTGCAATGCCTTGTATTTAATCACAATTTGAACTAGAAACTTGAAAATCAAGATATTGTGAAGAACTAGTTGGTGGAGCAGATTGATCAAGTAGAACATGATATTAAGGTTCATGGCATCTAGATAATAGAGGATGATATATGTCCCTTAAAGAAGTAATACTTTCAATGGAACAATATTTAGGATTTAGGTTGAGAATTCTAGAATCATCTTGAGTAGTGGAAGAGTTAGTCTTCACCATAGGCTTCATGAGCCATTCTATGGTTTCCTCCATTAGATCTAAATCATGAAAGGCAGAAGCAGAATGAGAAGATGGATTTGGAATTTGATTTGCATATTTCCCAACTTTACTATCATTGCAAGGAGGCACCCTCATCGAAACATAAAAAGGAGGAGGACAAGGAACAAAATAGGTTCCTCCTCTAAAATTAGAGGTGCTTCATGATTTACAAGAGCTGGGGAAGTAAAAACATCAGGGGGTTCAGGTTCACCTTGCAAAGAGATATGAACCAAAAGTTTAACAGAGGTGAAGGAATCGATCAGAGATTCCTCAATTGATTCATTAGGCTTCATTCTTAGTTGATTATTTATTTTAATAACATACAGGTAATCATACCTATCAGATGCTTTACTAATCTCCTTCACAAGTTGGTTGAATGAATGGATAGAAGCAACAAGTAATGTATGACACCATCTCTTAACACGACCTTCAAATTTGAGGTTGAAAAATCTGGCCATGACATCCTTGCAATGTATTCCATTATAAAAGAAGAAATAGACAGATTGAAACATATGTTCATGAAGAGTTAATTCACCCTCGCCGTCAAGCTTAAATTGGGACAGGTTATGAATAAATTCTACAGGAATGGTAAGGTCAAGCTCTTTAGAAAACATCCTGGTAGTATGATTTGGGAAAGAGCCATTTTGGATAAGAGATTCAAAGAAGACTCAACAGGAACAACTTGTCATCTAGCCCTCATTCTAACACCATTTTTTTGACGGTGTTGGAAATACGTCATCCAAGGGGGTCTCCCTGATGTGAAGTCTTGATTAGACCTCACACCATTTAGAGTAGGATCCCCATCCAGAGTATCGGCCCTGCTGCCATGTATCCTTGTAGATTTTCCTTAGCTGCAACTTTCAGCACAAGAGAGTAATACACAGGTATTTTCGGATCAACAAGTGAGTATGCCTTGTGAAATGTTCAACTACATAATCATCAAGGTCCTTCTATCGAAAGGGAACAGAAAAGTGTTCCCTGTAAAGACAAGTAATAGTATTGGTCTAGAAAAGGCACAAAAACATATAAATATGAATGAATTATTGTTCAACCAGCAAAACAGTTCACAAGGAAGCAATGATTATTAAATCAAATACAACACACCTTCAACAAGATAAGTACCAAATCCACTGAAATAGTTCAATTTCCTTAGTAGATATGAAAATCGCTAACTTTCAAATAATAGTCTTACAATATTAATGACATATGCGTGAAAGCGTGTTGTCTCAACGAGCTTATGAATTAAGTAAAAGTTCCATGATACATCAAGACAGTGAACACTACTATCCAAATAGTGGAGCATTAGAGCAGTCACTCACTCCTCCAAAACAACTATCTTCCTCTCCAGTGCCTGGTAGGAAGAGCCAAGATGAAAAGTCCCTTGCACGAGCTATGAGGATATATATATAACAAATGGGGTGCCCATTCACCTCCCTTGTGACTCTTGGACTACCCTCATGATTTTTTGACTTCTCCATGACTCTTTGAATCCTTCATGACCTTTCACATTCTATGGATGATCATTGGACTTCCACCCTTCATTAGATTTCTCTAATATTGAATTTACATAATCCATAATATGATGTGGCACATGATGACTCATTACATGACACCAATGACATGGAATTCAAGATGACATGGCCGTGTCAAGCCACTCTTTGTTGTTTCTTTCTCTATGTCTTCAAGAAGATATGTATACAATACTTCATTTTCATAAGAGATATGTTTTATTATTCATATCCACCCTCCAAAGGATTATGAATCAAATGGAGTCTTCATGCAGTTCTCATCTTTGGTCTCCAGTTGTAACCTGGTGTTCCTTTATCTTCTCGCCTGATGATCATCTTATCTCTTCAGCTCCATATATTTACTCTAGCATGGTCTCCTTCTCCTTTCCCTCCATCATCATCCTATCATGGTAAGATAGAGTACTTAAAATTGAAAATCATTCATGAAAAGACAATATTAGTCTAAAATATCCTAATCTAAAATGTTTCATGAAATCACTCATTAGGGCTGGAACTGGTGACTACTTGAGTGATTAACTCAGGGATTGCACAGTTCTAGAGGCCAAGTTCTTGAGACTGTGCAATGCACAGTTTAGGATGGCTAGGGTCAAAATATTGTGTAGTTCAGGGAACCAAGAGATCAAGGCTGGGGCTTGAGGCTTGAGACTATGCAATGCGCACTTTTGAGGGTCTGGGCTAAGTGACTGTGCAGTTGAAGGACTCAAGAGGTTAAGCTTGAGGCTTGAAGTTTCCCAATGCATAGTTCAGGTTGGAGAACAAGCTAGGGGATTGCATATTTGAGGAATTCAAGGGCTCAAGCTTAAGTCTTGAGGATTAAAGTTTCCCAATATGCATTTTTGGAGGGAAAGAGACTAAGTGATTGCATAGTTGCATAGTTCAAGAGATCAAGGCTAAGGCTTTATGCTTGATACTATGCAGTGTGTAGAGAAGGCTGACTGGAGGATAAAATTATGCAATTCTGGAGCTTAAGGATTGGGACTAGGCACTGAGATTGCACAGTGCCCAGTTCCAAGAGGCAAGCTCAGGGCTTGATGGTTGAGACTGTGCAATGCATAGTTCAGGAATGTTGAGTGAGATCAACTTGCCCGGAAGTGAAATTTTTTGAATAAGGCTAAGTGTGGGATCAATGAAGCTAGGGTAAATAGAGACAAAAGTAGCTCATGATCACATACTCAAAATAGTTGATGAAACAACATGATCAATCATAAGACAAGAACAACATGATGCCCTCAATGTAGTGGTGATACAACATACCTCTCCAAGTGCAACACAAAAGATACGCTTTGAGACAAAAGTGACGACACTTGTGCAACAGTGAATTAATCTTTGGGAATGAATGTAAGAAATTTCTACATCACTAGAAGGACTCATCAACACCAAATATACCCTTTGAAACAAGCCAAAACTCCACTTTGCATGATAAGTGACACCTCCCATGCCAAAAGACAACACTTGCAATGTGAAAAGAAAAGTGTGAACTTCACTCATAATATGTGAATGATGGTGAAAGTGACACATGCCAGAGCAAGGATAACATGAAAATGACACTCATTAAAGTGAAATCAAGAAAAAGTGACAGTTGTAACATGAAAACAACACATGCAACGGTGAAAGTCTGCAAAAAGTGATAGTTGGAGAAACTCCCCAAAATAGAAATATGATTGCAAACAAAAGTGAGAGACTATCAATTGAAAGTGTGCACAGGTTGTCAACAAGGGTTGAACATTGCACATGCACTGTCTTGATGGACTGTGTTGGGCCTATTCAAGCTTGCATAAAAGAATGCACTCATGAACTTGTTGTGGACTGATTATATGTGAGCATGTGACTCCGACACTTATATTTCAATAAGGGATACCGAAGACTTAACCAAGCCTCAACATGCCAAGAAGTGACTACGAAACGACTGATTGCAAGATCCACAGTAGGCTCCAAAATTCAAGTGTAGGAAAAATTTTGGAGGATGTTTGTCGCAACGACAACAAAAAATAGCATATCATGAATATCATATCGTCATTAGTTAGTATCTAAAACATATCATGATATTTAAAAAGGTAATGTGATTATTAATTCTATTTATTATGTTTGCAGGTGCATTGTTTAGGTGTTCAAAAAAATTATCATCATTAGGTAGTATCTAGTACATATCCTGGAATTTTATAAGGTAATGTGACAACTGTAACCACTAGTTCTAGTTATTTTGTCTGCAGTTGCCTTGGCTAGGTGTTTATCATGTAGTTTTAACATGCATGTTGCCAACACATTTTCGCTTACTTTTCAAGGGAGCTCATGAAAAAAATGTATTTTTCATATTGTTGTCCTGAGTGATTGTTTTTCTATTTTCATCATGTCAATGATTGGTTCTCTAGGTTGTACAGTAGTCGTTCTACTAGTTGCATGGCATGAGGTGTAAAATATTCTAGCAGCTAAGTGTGAGCGTAAGGTGTTGGCAAACACGCTCATTTCGAATGCAGGTGTAAAATGTGTAGCAACTTGTCAAGTAAGTGGTGCCTACTCCTTTTTGTATATGAGTGCTTAAATCATTCAAGCAATAATATATAATAAAAACTATTTTTATCTTTAATGCCACTTTCCAAAGTAGATTTTGAAAATTAGTGTGAGAATGCACATACATGAATGGGAAATACTCTTATGGAAACTTCAACTTGCACTCCTAAAAATTGAGTAAATTATATAATAATGTTTGTAGCAAAAAAAATAATGAATGTTTAATATAGTGGAAGGAACAAACTAAATATATATGAAACATCTTTTCACAACCAACATTCAACTGCAATTTCAATTATAAGCTAGTTGAAAATATGCATGTTGATGTGCAGAAATTTTAGTAAAATAGTATAAAAGTATACCATACTATACAAGAGTGACAAGTCCTATATTTTTCAATTTTAAATCTTAGTGTGAATGCTTCGTCAAGTGCAAAAGAAAACCTTTATAGTTTGATTGTAACACATACATTGAAATTATTGCCTAATTTCAATCTACCGAGAGGAAGTGTAAACATAGATTATACACTACTACATTAATACTTAAGGGCAAGTAGGCCTCAAATTTTTAGAATTTGAAATAAGTATTCAAAATCACAACAGAGATGCCATGAACTTATAACAATATGCCAAAATGTCGATAAAATTGTAGGTCATTATGTGAAAAACATGCAATTTGAAATAAAAACCCAAAACTATAATAGAGATGTCATGAGCTCATAACAAACCCTAAAATGTACAACTAAGATATACAAAAGATTACTACATGTGAAAACTCTTTCAAATAATAGCTTTGATTTTCTTGATTTTTTTGTTTAAAAAAAATAAACCGTTATTGGTGAATGAAATAAGTCCTTCTAGTTGCATCCATGTAACTAATAACACCCATATTTCACATTCAATTAATATTTAAAAAACATTAGACTTTCAAATATCACATACATAAATATAAATGAAATTGTAATTTCGAATAAAAATCAAAAATCAAAAAATTATATATATATTTATATATAAAATCAAATACAGAATAGAAAAAACATATCAAAAATTCTTAATTCCTATGCAATGTGTCCAATCATGTATCCAATCTCATAAACTTGTTGCCACTTTACCTCTGATATCTCAAGACCTATTAAACATTAGTGCATTAATATCAAATGTGTTAATTGAGTGTCTTATTCTCCTTATATTTCAAGGAAATATTGTTTAGAAAACCCACATTCACAAGAAAAAAATGCTAGTTGGTATGGCAAGCATTACTGGTCATAATTTAACATATTTGAATACCTAAAATGTCAATTTTTTGTTTGAAAAATTAATTTTTCTCCATGTTTTATTATGCACCTTTCTCCATTTATATGAAACACGTAAATGTATATAGCTCTCTTTTTTCAATGAACTACAGTGTCAAACAATGGTACATTATCAGCTCCATTACATTTTTTATGCTACAAATGTGGGGGAAGCACTTTGAATACCAACCCATCATTAGTTTCTCTCACATGAAATAACGGCCAGGATTAAACATCGTTGCATTAAAGAGATGAACATTTAGAAATTTTGAATTGAAACTCTTAACTAATGTTTGGATATAATTTCTTGTATGTACTCTTGCCATTGATCGTGACATTTGGTCTTGATGTATTGGAATATATAATAATTCAGGTATATAGTTAATCCCCTCTTTAAATGTTTAGTTATATGTGCCTTTTATGCATTGTTATTTATAGCCATATTTATCTTGTTACTTTGAACTAAGTAGAAGGATGATTGTTCAATGATTTAACATTTAGCTGAAGAATATAAAGGGTTAATTTTACTCTATCATATTATTGTTATTATTTTTGTAAAAGACTATTTTTAGATCAATTTATTATCTATTTTTGTAAAAGAGTATTTTGAGATCTACTTATTATTTAATAAGTTGTATTGAAAGGGTCAAAACTTATTTATTTGTTTTAAAGTTTGGGTTGTGTGGAAGTGAAAGATTATACTATTTCTATTGTTTCTTTGTAATTTGTTTTATAGGGCTTATATCCAAGAAACCTTTAAACTTGACGGTGAAATTATTGCTTTGGATTGAATTTTGAATCTCGAGAAATTTCCACATGTTTTAAGAGTCTGTCATGGTTGAGATCACTCTTAAGTAAGAGGGAGTTTGTATTTCAACAAAAATTTACCCAAGACAGATACATGACCTAGTTGAAGTCATTAGGTGAGCAACCCTAGGTTTCTCAAAAAAAATATTGTACCTTAAAAAGGGTTGTCTACTTCATATACTATTGATTTTGCACAGTTGATATTTGTTCAAGAAGTGTAAGATGACTCTTGCTATCAAAGAGTGTGATAGATCATATGAAGTTTCTAACTTTGTTCTATGGAATCTCTAGCTTCATATTTTATGGAGGAGGTTAAAAGCATGTTGAGAAGAAGTTTGAAGAACTTATCGATCTAACACTTCTAGCCACTCATCAAAAGAAGGAATGCAAGGTGAAGAGAAACATTATTGATTATGTGGAGGATCACTTTATATCACACATTTCAAATAAGACAATAGGTAAGAAGATGTTTAATTCTTTCACCAAGTTATTTCAAAATTCTTGTTCTTATAGACAAATACTTTCGTGAAGCCACCTCTTAGTTATTCACATGAGCAAGACAGATACTATGGTGACCTACTTGATGGGATCAATTGGTAGCAAATGGAACTAAGATGGAGGATTATTAGTTAGTATGCATTGCCTTAAAATGGTTTTCTCCTTCCTATATGCCTTTTTGTTCAAGGTGATTGTGCTTAAGAAAATATATCGAAGTTTCTCAAACTTTGGGTTCATCTTGTGCAATAAGAAATCATATTGTAGTCTTTTTTGAAACAATAAGGAGAAGTATATTTTAATGGTCTCATCAGGAAGAGGAAGAAGAATATAAGGAAAGGATTCATGAAGAATGGGGCAGACACAACAAATAAATACTTGAGTAAGAAGATGTGCTTTCAATGTCACGAAATGGGACATTATGCAATCCATTTTCCACTGAAGAAGGAAAGGGATGTGGCACAAATTGTAGTTGGGGTTGTTGTAGGTGTAAATGAGATGAAATATTAGTTTGAGACTGCATTTTCCAGTTCTTTTGCTCATCTTCTCGCATTTTGTCTAGTGTTGGTTGGTATGTTGACAATGGAGCTTTAAAACATATGCAATATGACAGAGCTCTATTCAATGGGTTTTGGAGAGGGGGGGAGGGAATGACATTGGAGATTTCCAATGATGCCCCTTACACTACAATAGGAATGGGTTCCATTTCATTTCAAATGCCTTCAATTGATGTTCTTGAGATGGATTGTATTTTATTGGTTTTTTTTGTAGGAAAAACTGTTGGTAAAAGTAACTATGTTCAGTCTTCAATAATGTACTTGAGTCATTATGTAATGTACTTGTCAAAAGAATAAAGAAAAGAATTTTTATTATTGTAACAATGACTTATTAAAGCATGGATTTCATGTTTGGATCATCATTATATTAATCAAGGTCCCCATTGTGGACTCCTAGGATTAATATTGAGTTTATAGAGTCATTGTACATTCGAAGAGACCCTTCTTGGGCTTTCGGATCATGTAAAAAGGTTTTGTATCAAGTCAAATATGAATCATGTGCCCTCCATATCATGTCAACCTAAGGAAGATCAAGCCAGCCTAAAGAACCCCATTCGACCCACAAGAAGCCTATATATTGAAGGAGGTCGAAGTCATTTGGAGCACTCACTCTCTCAAGCAATTTGATATCTCTAGAAAAGGTGGGAAAGTGTGAAGTTTGTTTCCGGAAGGAAGAAAGAAGTGTGAGTTTGGGGTAGTCTCTAGAGAATAGGAAAATCTAAATTTTGGTGCCTATCTCTCTCTCTTTCGTGGTCTTGTTTAGGAGATTGAAATCTCCTAGGGTTTTGTTGTTTCCAGAAGCTGCATGTTGCTAGGAACTGTTGCCTAGTCAAAGCTGCTAGAAGGGGTCGAAGATCTTGGAGGCTGACATGGTGTGGAGGGAAAGTTTGGCCTTGGTGTAGGGTTAACAGTCTCAAAGAATACTATTGAAATGAAGAATTACTCTTAGTGGGTTTTCCCCTCGAGGGTGTTTTTTCCCTAGCATGTGCCTATATCTTGTGTCTCTTGTTTTGTGATCTTCATGTATGTATAATTGCTTGATGAAAGATAATATAATAAAGAAGTAAAATAAGCCAACACACTCACAAGTAATTATCAAGGAAGGGGAATCAAACCATAATGTAATATCTTTGATTTTCCAACATGGTATCAAAGCTAAGGTCAAGAAAAGTAAAAGATCACTTTGTTGGCATGGATTCTCCCTCTATGGTGAACTACATAAGATTCGGTTTCAACTCTACTGGAAGATGGATCAAGAAGATCATCTACTACCTATTCAATAAAGTCAAGATTCATGGATTCTTGGTTGCCCTAACAGGATCTCTTACTGATGATAATGCATGGATCATTGATAGTGGAGCATTGAGACATATGATAGGTGAAAATTAGGCAACTACACACACTATCAAAGGAGTCACCCTATGATGCAATGGAATTGGGTGAAAATAAATGATATGTTATTAGAGGTCTGGGATCTACATCATTAAAGCTGGACAATGGATCAAAGCTGCATCTCAACAACATTCTCTATGTTCCAGGTTTGAAAAAGAATTTACTTTCTATTTCTTGTTTAGAAGATAAAGGGGAAAGGATTTCTTTTGTTGATGGAAAAGTATTGGTTTGGGGAAAGAACTATAGTCTTGACAAAGATAGGGTTATTAGAGTTCGTGAAGGAAGTCTTTACCTGGTTATCACTCCATCTCCTCAAGCTCTTGTTCATATGGAAATAATTATCATTGAACTATGGCATCGAAGGTATGGCCATCTTTATTATAGGTCATCTCTACTCTTAATCAATTGGATAATGGTATTCCTGATATGAAGCTAGACCATGAAGGTATGTGTCAGGGATGTTCTTTAGGGAAGCATACTAGAAATCCATTTCATCATAGTGAATCTATATCTAAAGAAATATTAGATCTCATCCATTCCGATGTGTTCGGGCCCATATATGACAAGACACTTGGAGGTCATCTCTACTATGTAACATTCATTGATGACTATTCAAGGAAGACATAGCTCTACCTATGAAAAACTAAAGATGAAGTATTTTATAGGTTCAAGGAGTTAAGGGTTGAGGTCGAAACCCTAATCGAAAAGACAATAAAGACTCTAAGGTCTGACAATGGTGGGGAATACACCTCTAAAGAGTTGATTGCATATTGTAAGGATGCAGGTATTAAGAGGGAGCTCATTGTTCCCTACTATCCCGAACAAAATGGATTGGCCTAAGGAAATAATAGGTCAATTGAATAAGGCATTAAAACTATGCTCCTTGATCAAGATCTATCGAAGTTTTTATGGGGTGAAGCAGCGATGAATGTCGTGTACATTCAAAATAAAAGTCCTCATAAGAGTCTTGATCATACTACACCTGAAGAAGTATTCATGGGAAAGAAGCCGAGTGTGGATCATTTCTGCATATTTGGAAGTCCAGTGTATGTCCATGTTACGAAGGACAAGCGAAATAAGTTGGACTCGACAATCATCGAGGGAATATTCATTGGTTATAGTATTTCCTCAAAAGCTTATAGAATCTACATAAAGGAGGGAAGACACATTGAAGTATGAAGGGATGTCATGTTTGATGAGAATCAAGCTTACAAGAAATCAAAGGATATTCCTATTGATTCTGATGACAAAGAAGTTTTTCTATTTGAAGAATATGAAGTTCATGAGAACTCTACTGCAAATGATGAAGAAGAAGGAACAAGTGATCCTATTCAATCGGTGGTTATCCCAACCACAAGGAAGAGGACATATTGGTTGAGAGCTACATTAGAAGATGTTGAAGGACATGAATCTGCAAAAGGGTCCTCTAGGGAAAGTAAGAAACCGAAAAGGTGTTATGGTTACGCTGCATATATAACAAAGTTGATTGAAGTCGAGCCATCTAAATTATATGAAGTTGAGCATGAAGAGGTTTGGAAAATCATTCCTATACCTAGTGAGAAATCTGTTGTCACATCAAAGTTGATCTATATGATAAAAAAAAATTGTTGATGGAAGTGTAGACAAGTACAAAGCAAGGTTCGTTGCAAGGGGTTTCTCTCAAAAGGAAGGCATTGACTATGAAGAAATGTTTTCACCTACTACAAGGTACATTACCATTAGATCGTTGGTTTCACTGGCTACTACAATGGGGTGGAATATCCATCAAATGGATGTTAAGTCTACATTTATGAAATGGACCATTGATGAGGAAGTGTACATCAAAAAACCTGAAGGATTTGAAGTGAATAGTAGGGACTCTCATGTTTTCAGACTCAAGAAGGCTCTATATGGATTGAAGCAAGCACCAAGAGCATGGTATGCAAGAAT
The DNA here is from genome assembly GCA_000404065.3 of Pinus taeda. Lineage (NCBI taxonomy): Eukaryota > Viridiplantae > Streptophyta > Pinopsida > Pinales > Pinaceae > Pinus > Pinus taeda. The sequence goes on along the minus strand of APFE030698401.1, from coordinate 116,025 downwards.
GGATGCATATCTTCTTAGGATTGGGTTCATGAAGAGTATCGTTAATCTGAATCTATATATGAGGTTAGTGAATAATGGGCCAATGATTATTATGCTATATTTGGATGATCTATTCATCACCAGTATAGAACGAATGGTTCAAGAATGAAAAAAAAAAAATTGGCAGATGAATTTGAGATGAAGGATCTGGGACTGATTTATTACTACCTAGTTCTAGAAGCATGGAAGAGACCTGGGGAGATATATTTGGGGCAAGGAAAGTACACCATCAAGTTATTGCAAAAAGTTTGGATGATGGAATCCAAGCCGATGGTTACTCCTATGATCACCGACCTCAATAATTTGAGGAGCTCCATCTCGAGTCTCGTGGATCCTACCTCATATCGTCATTTGGTAGGTTCCCTGATGTATCTGGTAAATACTAGGTCAAATATATGTTTTGCAGTGAACATTATTAGTCAGTTTCAATTGGAGCCTTGCCATGATCACTGGATAGATGCCAAACATATATTAAGGTATCTTTATGGAACTATACATCACTACCTAAAGTATGATAGTAAGAAATTCAAGCTAATTGGCTTCCCAAACTCTGATTATGGTGGAAGTGAGACCAATGGAAGCAACACTATTGGAGGATGCTTTAGTCTAGGATCTGCTATGATCTCATGGATGAGTATGAAGAAAGATCCCATTGCATGCAGTAGTGCTGAGGCAGAATATGTGGTTGCATGTGAAGTAGGAAAAGAGGTTTTTTTGTTCAAGAAGCTTCTGACAGACTTGTTTGAAAAGTCTCTGGGTCCTATTGTGATTAACTATGATAATCAAAGTTGTATCAAGATGTATGGAGATCCCGTGTAACTGATTGGAAGATGAAACATATCAATAATAAGTTCCACTTTATTAGGAACTTGGTGTAGGATGGGATCGTGAAGCTAGAATATGTTCCAATAGACGAACAGGTAGAAGACATTTTGACAAAGGCTCTTCCTAATAAGAAGTTCGAATATCTGAGGAACATGTTCGGTTTGGTAGATATTGGTGATTGTATTGATGATAAAGGAATGGAAGAGATTTTTTGAGGCTTTGAGAGTGAAGCATTTCCTGGGGAGACATCAGGTCGACACTATGTGTTGATGTTAGGAATCCCGGAATTGAAAAGGTGGTGTTGTTTATTGATCTCGGTTTTGGATACATAGCTCTATGTTTGGGTTGGTGGTTAGAAAGTAATCCTAATGATATCTAGAGGCGTTGAAATCTTGATTCCACTTTAGTCCCACCCAGATAGATTTCCCTAGTCATGAATCTAGTCCATGCCATTGCAGTGCCTAAATTATCGAGTGACTGATTGGATAGATTGCCCTGGTTAAGGATCTATTCCATGGCATTGCGGTGCATAGATTATTGAGTGACTGGTTGGATAGATTGCCTTGGTTAGGAATCTCATCCATGGAATTGTGGTGCCTAAAGGTTCTTCATGTTTTCATATAGTTTGAGATCTTCCATTGTATTTTTACATTATGAATACCTCCCTAGTTAAGAGGGAGTGTTGGAAAAAGTAACTATGTTCGGTCTTTAATAATGTACTTGATCCATTATGTAATTTACTCGTCAAAAGAATAAAGAAAATATTTTTTATTATTGTAACAATGACTTAATAAAGCATGGGTTTCATGCTTGGGTCATCTTTATATTAGTCAAATTTCCTATTGTGGACTCCTAGGATTAATATTGAGTTTATAGAGTCATTGTACATTCGAAGAGACCCTTCTTGGGCTTTCAGATCATGTAAAAAGGTTTTGTATCAAGCCAAATATGAATTATGTGTCCTCTACATCATGTCAGCCTAAGGAATATCATGTCAGCCTAAAGACCCCCATTTGACCCACAAGAAGCATATATATTGAAGGTGGTCAAAGTCATTTTGAGTACTCACTCTCTCAAGCAATTTGATATCTCTAGAAGAGTTGGAAAGTGTGAATTCTTCCGCCGGAAGGAGGAAAGAAGTGTGAGTTTGGGGGAGTCTATAGAGAAGAGGAAAATCGAACTTTTGGTGCCTCTCTCTCTCTATTTCATGGTCTGGTTTAGGAGATCGAAGTCTCCTAAGGTTTTACTGTTGTCGGAAGTTGCATGTTGCTGGGAACTGTTGCCTAGTCGAAGTTTCTAGAAGGGGTAGAAGATCTTGGAGGATGACATGGTGTGGAGGGAAAGTCTGGTCTTGATCTAGGGTGAAGAGTCTCAAAGAATATTATTTAAAGGAAGATTTACTCTGACTGGGTTTTCCCCTCGAGAGGGTTTTTTCCCTAGCATGTGCCTATATTTTGTGTTTCTTGTTTTGTAATCTTCATGTATGTATAATTGTTTGATGAAAGATAAGATAATAAATAATTAAAAGAAGCCAACACACTCACAAGTAATTATCAAGGAAGGAGAGTCAAACCCCAATATAATATCTTTGATTTTCCAACAAAAATTTCCTATCAATTGATTGTATTAACAAATACACATTAGAGAGTTTCCTTCAAGGTACAACAATGCACCATCAGTGATTGTAATCTAGCTAGTCGAAGGACTTTGACTAGAGGGGTGAGAGAAAGTAAACTTTATAGGTTACAAGCTAATCTAGTGGCGCGTGTACATTCCAATGAGAGGCTAGAATAGCTTTCTAGATTTTAGAAGGCACACATATGACAAGAGGGCCTAGAGCGAAGTTCAAGACCAATTTTAGATGTTCTCATAGCATCTTGCATTGATGAGGATATGAGATCTTTCAATTCATAAGAATATTCTTCAACTATAGATGACATTGTGGAGGTTTTTGTTCTAGATTTAGAGGCTCAAGAGCATGCAAGATTACCCAAATATTTAAAGAGGGAAAGTGTATAGTGTAGGAGATATTCTAGTTGTATTGCATTGGCTTCTTCAAAATATGAGACTTCCACCTGTAATAAGGAAAGAGATTTGTGGACATGAGATCGATTTCATCCATGAACCTTCTGTTTGTTCACTGGAGGAAAGGTGTTTTTAAGGAGCATTAGGGGATATTTGAGGTCTAAAATGGGCCTCCTAAGGAAATTATAAAATAATTGTGGAAATAATAAAATAAGATTAGATTACATAATCAAATTTTACAGTGAAAAAAAAAACGAACTATTTTTTCAACTCGTACTTTCAACTTATCTCCCTATGGGTTTACTCAAATTGCGAGTGGGAACACTTGTTGGATGCAAAATTTAATTCCTCATCCAAGGAGTACCCATGTTGCATACTTTTTATGGACCCTACTACACAGAAAAAAAATGATAAATACATGAAAAGTGTGATTGCAATCACGTGTTTTCATGTATTTCTCATTTTTCATTTAGAAGGGTCCATCAAAAGTATGCAACATGGGCACTCCTTGGATGAGGAATTAAATTTCGCAGCCAACAAGTACTCCCGCTCGAAATTTGAGTAAAACCTTAGGGAGATAAGTTAAAAATACGAGTTGAAAAAATGGTTTTATTATTTTATTATTTTTTTAATATTTTTACTTTTTTACTCCAAAAATGGTGAATCATCCCCCATGGTTGACATCATCATCTTGAATCCTATTGGTTCTTATAAAGATTATTTTTCGTTGTACATTTTTCTTAGGAGGCCCATTTTAGACCTCAAAATTCCCCTAATGGATGATGTCGAGATAAACAGTTGATGGAAGTATTATAGAGGGCAGACCTAGGATTATGGATTCTCTCAAATAAAGGAGGTTTCCCATGATAACACTCTATTAGAGGTAACTAATTCTCTCAAACAAAGGGAGTTGACCAAGATGTTACTCTTGCTTCAAGATTCTCTAAAGATGAGGGAGGTTACCTAGTTCAGGTTGTCTAGTTACTAGAGGATTTGAGGTCCATGAGAGGGACTCTCATGTTAACAAGATGATGATGACCTTACATGGGTTGTTGCTTACACCATGAGATTTTTCATCTAGGATGGAGTTGAATTGTATAGATATCTATCTTTGTGGCTTTGACAGATGTGATACACTTGTCCTATACAACTCCTGATGTGGTGTCCATTGATTTTGGTTTATGATGTTGAATTGGAGGATGACGAAATTTGGCATGTAAATTTTATTCCAAATATATATTCCTTCATATTCATAGGGGGTTATCACTCATCAAAGGATGGACATGTGATGTCATGGTCAACAAATTCTTTACAAAGGGCAATGGTTGATTCTAAGACTATGGTAGGTATAGATTCGCAGGAAGTATATTTGGTGTAGTTGTTGAGGGAATTGATAGGGGTCAATGTAAACACTTTCCTCGTAAAGAGGGAGCATTAACTTTTGAGGTTACTCCAAAATTGTGTATACCATGCTTGGAGTGCCTAATTATATTTGTGGTACATGTTGTATGTTCAATACCTAGATGGTCTAAGATGAATTAGCACACAAGAGAGAGTCCTTGACATTAGAGAAATTTTGAGATTTCAAATGGGCCTCAAAATAAAAATAAAAATTACAACCAAAATCAAATTTATAAGAACTAATAGGATTCAAGATGATCATTTCAACCATGGGGGATGATTCACCTTTTTTGGAGTAAAAAAAATAAAAATTAAAAAAAATTAAAAACTACCTTTTCAACTTATCTCCCTGCTATTTTACTCAAATTTCGAGAGGGAGCACTCATTGGATGCAAAATTTAATTCCTCATCCAAGGAGTACCCATGTTTCATACTTTTGATGGAACTTTCTAAATAAAAATTGAGAAATACATGAAAAACATGATTGCAATCTTGTTTTTCATGTATTTCTCATTTTTCAAGTAGCAGAGTCCATCAAAAGTATGCAACATGGGTACTCCTTGAATGAGGAATTAAATTTTGCATCAAATGAGTGCTCCTTCTCACAATTTGAATAAAACCGTAGGGAGATAAGTTGAAAATATGAGTTGAAAAAATAGTTTTTCCTTTTTTCCCTCTAAAATTTGATTATGTAATGTAATCTTATTTTATTATTTCCACTATTATTTTATAATATTCTTAGGAGGCCCATTTTAGACCTCAAAATTTGTCTAATGTGGATTTCACAATTGAGATATCTTGCTCAATGGTAGCTTGACCTCAAATTCTTAATGATCCTCTTTTAGGCATTGGAGTTCTCTTCACAATTTAGTGGATGTCTTTCATTGGGGCCCCATGAAGGATCCATTGGCTTAGAAAACGCGCAAATTGGGATTGGTGTACAATGTAGAGAAGGGAGAATTTCCCAACTTGGCATGTTCCAACTGGAATTCATGTTCAAATAATTAGAGATGGCTTAGGGATGCAAGGTGTTTTGATAGTTTTCTTTCAAGTGCAACTAACACAGTGGAGTGCATTACTTAAGAGGATCCATAGAGTATATGGAGGCTTCTAATGGAGGGACATGAATTTGTCTTGCATAGCTACACACCTTGGAGCCAATATTGTGCACAACATCACCTTGGAGCATGACACATGTACGATTCTGGTGTCTCACTTATCTTGGCCTACAAGTGCTCATTGTAGATTGATTCTAAGGGATAAGGCCCACATTGTATTGTTCGTCTACCTTACAATTCATATAAATAGGAGAGAGTAATTCCATTCATATATATTAATTCATTCACTTTTATTTACTACTGTGATGAAATGTCACCTAACAAAGAGTGTTCAATGGCCCCCTTGTCTCCCCCACCTCTCTCTCTCTCTCTCTCTCTCTCTCTCTCTCTCTCTCTCTCGTCACTAAGGTTTCTTAGTCTCCCTAAGGTATCTTGGAGCATCTTGGAGATTTAAGGTTAGGGCTTATCCTTTAAATGGAGATTAAAAGTCTCTGATAAAATCTTAGGGTGGAATTAGGAAGAAGAAGAGAGGGTATCTTAATTTTGAAGATGTGTTGGAGTGATTCTTGCATGTTGAATCTTCTTGGTCGCTGAGGTTTTGTATATTTTCCCTTGCTAGGGTTTAAAGTGCTAGGAGGATTTTTCCTAGCCTTGAGAGAATGTTCTGGTATGTACATGTACTTCATCTTGAGCATATTAATGAAGTTTAAAGTTTTTCAAAACTTGTGCAGCTACATTCAACCGAGTTATTAGTTGATAAGTTGCCCTAAAAGAATTAAACCCTACTCTTTGGTTTGGTATATTGTATCATTTAAATGTTGAGAATTTTTCTCTATTTGGAAGTGGAATATTGTACTCTTTCCACTATTGTTTTTTTACCTTGTTCTACAACCTTGAAGGTGAAATTTATGTTTGCATTGAATTTTTAAATTCCAAGAGATTTCCACACATAATCCCCCGTATGGAGCCAATTCTTACCACCAATAAATGAAAAATACATTTTGCATTCTCTTTATAGCAATGCATCAAGGCGTTCATGTTAGTAGCTTGGATTTGTCTTCTCCTTCAAATGATTGGAGTATCTCATGTCTTTCGAGGATTATTTTAGTGTTAAGTTCGCATATTTTGAGGTGAGTTTGCACATGTGGCCAAGATTCACCTTTTGAGAACTCATATTCACATATTCTCGTGCATATTCACTCATTGAGGATGCATCTCATTTACCACAAGGAAAAGTTACATGTTTAGGGGCACATTTCTAGTTTAATATTCTATAGCACATGCATCTTATTCGCACATATTAAGGTCTACCCATGTTTGAGGAGTTGTCATAACAACTAATGGCTCATTGCTTGCACACTTATATATGATATCCACTTTTAAAGGAGTTTAATAACTTTAATAAAGGGGTGTCCTAGCTCATGGGCATTTATCTTTTGAAAAAGTGCTAGAAATTGTTGCAAGATTAGTGTTAGTGGATGCAAAATAGTTTAGGGATTTCATAATTGTTTTCATAACAGGAATTCTAACAAGTATTAAATAGTTATGGTGGTAGCTAAATTTCCATCTTAAAACCCTTATCACATTCTAACCAACTTTATAAGGAATGTCTTACCTTTGTTGCTTAGGCATTTTGGTTGTTGGGGAAGACTAATATTAATGAATGTACATGGTGGAGAATGCCTTGCACATAGGCTAGATTCATGTATTTTAAGGATATTTTAAGATAAGTGTTTGCATGATAAGGACAAGTGGCACATAAAGTTTTCACACTTGATCAAAGAAGCCTATTTCAAGAAGGTGTGCTGCTTAATTAGGAGGATTAAAAGTAGCATCAATCACTCACTCAAGGACTTGACCTTTCATATTTCATTTTTGGGGGGAGTGACTTGCATTGTGGAGGAAATATGGATCTAAATTTATTATAAATATTTCTAAATAATATTTTATTGTAAAATAGTTGGGAGAAAATTTATAGGAGGAGCACTCCTCACTTGCAAGGAAGAAGTTCAATTGAAGAGATATCCCCTAGTAGGCCAAATGCATTGTCATTTTCAATTATAAGGGAAGAAGAGTAGTTGATGAAGTAATGTTCATCTCGTTTAGTTGTCGATCACATTTATGCTAAGGCTTCCATATCATTTTTGTCATTTTTTAGCCTTAGGTGATTGTTGTCATATGTTTCTTTTAATTAAATAAATCATATCTGAATGTATTTAACCACATTGATAAATATTTATGAACATGCAACAATCATAAATAGCTGAAAAATGAATGGTGAAAGCATAAACACAATGCGTCAACAATTACAACTTCAAATCAGCTTTTCATTTAAATATTCAAAGCTTACAGGGAAACCTCCACAAGCTATCCAACTAACAACTATATGGACCTATAATAAAAGTAAAATCTGCACTTTCACTAAGATAAATCTCTGTTGGTCAACCACCTTATCTTAACAATGAGGTGTACAACTAAGATTACATCAAATCTAACTCACTCATATTCTAGAATCTTTAGTATATTTCATTTAGATTTCTAGGACTACAAGAATATAGAAAATTCGACTTTCACTTTTAATTATTTTATTAAAATTACAAGATGTTATTATATCCCACTTTTATTGAGTGACCACTAGAAGTTGTCTCAAACTGCTTGTAGCAAATTCACACATAACATGTGCAAGAATCTCTTTCTCGAGCTATATTTCTCAACACTCCCTCTCTTAGCCAGAGAAATTCTACAGCAATCAAAGAATTTCTTTGAATGCTCCAAAATTCCCTTTTGATATAGGCTTGGTCAAAATATTAGCAACCTTTTGATCTATGGATACATATTAGAGATTCATTTATCTCTTTCAAATCTTATCTCATATGAAAGTGATATACAATCTCTATGTGCTTGGACCAATCATGAAACACCATATTCTCGAAAAGCTTGATATAACTTTAATTATCATACTGTTATCACTGTGGGATCGATGATGCATTCCCAATTCAGACTTGCTATTATCATTGTGGGATCCATGATGCATTCCCAATTCAGACGTGGTTACATCAAAGACCCATTATGCCAAAATCTAGACCAAAATTTGCTTCCTTCAACCCTGTATAACAGCGTATAGCTTACGGCATATAAATCCCTTCATTAAAATTATAGTGGGAAGAACTAAAGGGTATCAACCCTTTTTATACATATTCAAGGTCTCGTGGCCTCGGCCCTTGTCTGTTAAAACAGGCACGCATACCGCTATCAATCCTTTATCGAAACTCGTCCCTTCCTCGTATAATACTCCCTTATCGAAGCTTATCTCTTCATGTGTTGTTTATGTGCTTGCATTCTTTGCCAATGTCGCTCTTGGTTAGCTCCCCTATCTCGTCCGAAACCATGCCCTATAACCTTGCGCTCCATCATCCTGGATCGGTCCCTTTGATACCCAACACACTATTAAAAATGAGTCTCGGGCTTTTCCATCCAGGCTAGCCCACACTCAATTCCACGTGAGCCCGCTCTCAATAACCCAGTTTGACGAATTAAAACACCCCCAAAACCCACTTGATTACGTGTTTTTTTGATGCCACGTGAACCTAACCTCAGAAGCCTGGAGCGATGGAAAGAAGGACTACAAAATCCGTCGGGTAGAAGCCTCCAAGCGGTACCCACTCAAATCCTCCGCTCCATATCGCTGGTCTGCTCATAAATTTCTGGACTCACTGGGATGAAAGATTACCAAAGGTCATCGGGATAGAAATCACTGGGCGAGACCCACATAATTATCTATCTTAAATTTAAAGATCCACCACTGCCTTTGTTCACAAAGATTGACCAAATCGGTGGTTCCAACTTCCAACTTTGCAATGACTATATATATAATCTAATAACAATTGCAGGAGGACAGGTTTTCCCCTAAGCTTCTGATTGGAAATCCTCTCGCACTCCACACTCTCGCTGCACCACCTTAGTACAGAGAATGAATCTTTCCTTCCTCTGCGTTCTGCTACTCCAATTGTTTCAGCTGCGCGACTCCCCTATGCACATTCAATTCTTCTGAATTTGAATTGTGTTATGATACGTTGTCCCTCCTGAGCTTTAACAATGATCCTAAGGCCTCTATGTAATTTTTTATAGAACTTTCTCTCAATGCAATTCCACCTAAGCTTCGATTCGCCTTAAATTAATTTGTATATATCGAATTCAACATAATGCACAGAATCAACTTCCTATTATAACCAGGTTTCGAGAATGATCAGAAGTTCAAGTTCAGCACACAAATCAAACACTCACATCTCTATTAATATATGTACATAAATACTTTACAGAGGCCCTTATGTCTAGATTGGCATCAAATGGCCCTTTCTTAAACACTCACATCTCTATTAATATATGTACATAATACTTTACAGAGGCCCTTATGTCCAGATTTGCATCAAATGGCCCTTTTCTTGACACTGAAGCCATACTTGGATTCCTCAAGCCTCTCAATTCTCTCTTTCTCCACACACCTATTCACAAGCCTTTTATGTATATTATTTGGGATTCCCAAGAATCCTCACATAATCCCCGATTCGAATATTTGATAAATCTCTCAACAATCTAATGTACCTTCTTTTTTTTAAACTGACCCAAATATTTTAGAGATCAATGTAGAGAAATACATAGGATTACAATTTGTATTTATAATTACATATTTCTCTAAAATACTATTAAATATTGGAAATAATTAAACAATTACATTTCCTTAGGAAACCAACTCTTTTGGTAAACAAAACCTCCTAGATCTAGTGAAAATAGATTTTGACTTGGAATTGGGATTCTCCTACATTAGACTCGCAAGGTGGAAAAATATCATGGTCTCCTAAAGATGTGCTTTCATGTGTTGTTGGAAGTCCTTTTGGATCAAAAAAATTAGTTTGTAGTTGGTATCTTTTTTTGTTGTGTTGATGTTGTTCTATTGATGCACACATTTTCAGTGAGTGGTATATCTTTGTTGGTTGTCCTCCTCTTTCTTGTGTATCTCCTCTTGGATATCTCTCTCATCAACCTCCATATTCCCATTACTTCATCAACCTTTGATTTTAGCTAAATTCCTTAGCCATTATTGTCTTTAGGTTGTTGCATATCCCCTTCTTTCACAAAAATATTTTTTCAGTTTTGGCCTGCATTCCTCTTTATCATTTTATTGTCCACACTTTGTAGTCTACTCGTCATTGTTTCTAAACATAACTTTTCCTTATTTTCTATTTTTTCATTTTGAATGTGCAATCTATGATTTTATATCTCCTTTGTTCTAAGGAATTTAACACTTCATAAAATTCAAAATCATTTTGAATTGTATTCTTGTCCTCTATGCAACATCCATCACTTAGTTCTTCTGCCAAGCATCCCTCCAAAGTTCGATCTCATCTAAACTCGTGCTTCCCTCTTCAGGTATGATACTCCCTTCAAGCATGTCTTTATACACTACTTCAGATGATGTTGTTCCATCCTCCTTCATAACAGAGATCGAGGTTTGCTCTGCTTCAACAATTGCATCATCTTCAAATAAATTCTCACCTAACTCCTCCATTATAGCTATATCTTCTATGAGTCTCAATTATTCTTCTGCATCCATAAGAAATTCATTAGATTGTTGGTCTTCACCTGTCAAACCTGCAAACCAAAACTCTGATTTTAAAATATGAGATTCTCCTTTGGCTACCTCATCTGTCTTTCCTCCACCTTGATCTGAACTATTTTCGTAGTCCATCAGGATACTAAGAAACTCCTCTTCAATATTTTTTCCTTCTTATGTATTGAAGAGCCAATTTTGTTCAAATAGTTTGGTTTCAATCATGCACCAACTTCCTTGACCATCTCCCATAATTGCACATTTTTTTGTCCTCGCATTTTTCCAACTGTTTCCTTGTCTTTGTCTTCTCCTACCTTCTTGAGTTGTATTATTTTGGTCAGGTCCTCTTCCACCATCAACGCTCTAGAAAACATGCCATTTCTCTCTTCCTAAAATCCAAACATTTCCAACTCCTTCAAGGATGATTAAATATACAATTAAGAAAAAACAAACCCAACCAATCATATCTTTGAGCTTCATTTTACAAAATTGAAGAGCTTCATCATGAACCCTTTTATAATTTCTTCTTCCTGTGGCAGTTTCATGAAACTGCTCATCTCCAAGCTCCATTGTCATCTACGATTCTCCACTAGCATGGCTTTTCCTTTGTGGAACTTCCACCAGTTTTTCTGCTCTTCCTGCAAATAAACAAATAAACCAATAGTTAAAACCAAAATCATCATACTATTTAGTCTCAGACGATGTCTCTAGCATTGCTCCTTTATCATCTTCCTCTCCAAGGATCAGTCCCTTCTCTACTTCACTAATAACTTCCTTCATTCTATACTCAGCTATTCTTAGTGCTTCTTCGTCGTCTACTCTTTGCATTAACTTATCAGCAAACAATTCTCTGGCAGACCACCTTACTCTTTTCCCTACATAAATTCATTTCCTCAATTTTGTTAACAATTATTTATGCCACCAGTTTGTTTTCTCTTGTAGCTGCGACTTCATTTCACTAAGTTCTGCTTTCATCTCAGCCAACTCCTTCTCTCTTTATTCATCACTGTTCTTCTGTATTGTAGCCTATGGGACTTCTTCTTGGAGTGTCTGCCATTGTCTTCATCAGCCTTTCTTTTGCGAGCTTCTCCTTGCCCACTGTGAGCTATAACCAACCTCTACAGTAGCAAGATTATCCTCTTCTTGCCACACGATACCTCACCAAAATTTCTCTCATCTGAGCTTAGTCTTTTGGCACCTTCCTGGTCCTCTCCTCTAAAACCAAATGAGAACTCCTTGCTCTAGGTTGTTGCAAGTCTTCTCACAGTCCTCCCTTTGCTTCAGTCTCTAGCTAAAATCCCCTCACAACATTTCTGCTACAATCTTCCTATCATAAGCTTCTTTTGAGAGCTTTGTTTGCTCCCTTCTTCCTTTATCATGATCTGCCACTATATTTCCTTATTCTTCCTAGCTGTAACCATCTTTCCTACATTTCAATCCTTGGCAACCAACATTATGTTGCAACTAACTCAGTTTATAGCAATCCACCATTAATTCCTCTAGCTTTATCGTAAATCAATTTCCTATCTAAATGTCCTCAAAATTTAAAAACAAAGCTTCTTAACAAGACCTTTTGCAAATTATTATAAAACATTTGAACCTACAATCTCATTCGAAACTCTCTGTATTTATCCCTTCTTCTGAAGCTTCTTGTTTGTTGCCTATGCTAAGATCTCCTTTGATCAGATCTACTGAAAATGTTCTTTTTTTTTCCATCTCCTTCTTTTCTCCTTTAAACCTCTCTATTTTGAGGTTCACAAAGCATTCCTGCTCTGATACCACTTTGATGTAGGCCCATTTAGACTTGCTTACATCCTTGATCAAAAAGACCCACAGTGCCCAAATCTGGACCAAAAGTTGTTTCCTTCAACCCTGTATAACAACGTACATGTTACAATATATAAAATCCCTTCATTAAAATTACAGTGGGAGGAACTGAAGGGTATCAACCCTTTCTATACATATTCAAGGTATCGTGGCCTCAGCCTTACCTGATAAACCAAGCACACATACCTTTGTCAAGCCTTCTTCAAAACTTGGCCCTTCCTCGTACAATATTCCCTTAACAAAGCTTCTCTCTTCATGTGTTGTTTATGTGCTCACACTCTTTGCCAATGTCACTCTTGGGTAGCTCCCCTATCTCGTTCGAAACCATGCCCTATATACTTGTGCTCCATCATCCTGGCCCAATCCATTTGATACCCAACACACTATTAAAAATCATTCTCGGTATTTTCCATCCAGACTGGCCCACACTCGGTTCCTCGTGAGCCCACTCTCAATAACCCAACTTGACAAATTAACAACACCCCCCGGGCCCACTTAATTACGTGTTGTACTGATGCCATGTGAGCCCGACCTCAGAAGCCCAGAGCGATGGAAAGGACTACAAAAGTTGTTAGGTAGAAGCCTTCAAGTGGGACCCACTTAAATCCTCCACTCAATATCTTCGACCTGCACACAAATTGCTCGATTCGCTGGGATGAAATATTACCAAAGGTTGCTAGGGTAGAAACTTCTAGGAGGGACCCACATAATTATCTGGCATGTTGCTATTAATGTTATTCTTGGTCCACAATGCTTCCACTACACCATGTTATGCCCATAATGTGCCACATTATGCCTGGTCCCAATCAACCCGCTAATTTTCCTTAACTGTTCCCTTATCCTTCCGGGATAATGCTTTTGACCCATAGTTGTCAAATTTCGTCTCTCGACGCTATCAAGTTTGGTTCCTAGCGCTATAATTTTTTGTCTCTCAACGTTATCAAGTTTGGGTCCCAGTGCTGTCAAGTGACGAGCTTCTGTCGCGATAAGAAAAAAAGCTAACTGTTGCACCTGTGTGCTCTAGTTTGTTCTTGATTTCCCTCATCACTCATGTGATGCCCTTTCCTCTTGTGGATCTTAAATTTAAAGCTCCACCCCAGCCACTGTTCACAAAGATTGGCCAAGTCAGCGATTCCAACTTTGCAACGATTATATATATAATCTAATAACAATTGCAGAAGGACAGGTTTTTCCCTAAGCTTTTGATTGTAAATCCTCTCGCACTCCACACTCTCGTTGCACCACCTTGGCACAGATATCAATCAAGCCTTCCTTTATGTTCTACTACTCTAATCGCTTTAGTTGTGTGACTCACCTTTGTACATTCAAGTCTTCTTAATTTGAATTGTGTTCTGAGATGTTGTCCCTCCTAAGCTTTAACAACAATCCTACGACCTCTACGTACTTTCTGATGATACTTGCTCTCAATGCAATTCCACCAGATCTTCTATTCACTTGCAATTAATTTGTATATATCGAATTCAACATATGCACAGAATCAACTTCCTATTATAACCAAACTTCGAGAATGATTAAAAGTTCAGCACACATATCAAACACCCGCATAAAAATGTTTCCTCTATTAATATATGTACATAAATACTTTACAGAGGCCGTTCTAGCCAGATTTACATCAAATGGCCCTTTCTTGACACTAAATCCATACTTGGCTTCCTTAAGCCTCTCGATTCTTTCTTTCCCCGCACACCTTTTTCTATTTATTATTTCCATCATTAAATACAAAAGGGAATCTGAACTAATTCAGTTCAGATCCAAAGAATCCTCACCTAAACACTTATTCTACGATTTCATAAATCTCTCAACAATCTAACTTCCCCCCTTTCTCTCTAACTCACCCAAATATTCTCAAGATCTATTCAGAGAAATAGATATGATTACAATGCTTATTTCTAATTACTTATTCCTCTAAAATACCATGAAAATATAGGAAGTAATTAAACAATTACATTTCTTTAGGGAACCAACTTCATTGGTAAACAAAACCCCCTAGATCTAGTCAAAATAGATTTTGACTTGGAAGTGGGATGCTCCTCCACCAATCCAACTCCTAATCAAATAAACTTGCAAGTAACCGATCAAACCAAATGGCCTCACAACACATACTAGTTGCCATATACTCTACCATTGTTGAGCGAAGTGCCACGAAAGTCTACTCTGTATTCAAACAGGATATCATCGTTGACCCCAAACTAAAGCAACAGTTGAGGTGTTATTCTTGTTTGTTGCACTGCCTGCCCAGTCCAACTATTTATAGACATACAATTTCACCTCATGCTTTCCAATATATCTCAAACTATACTCCATTATGCCCCTCAAATACCTAAGCATGTGTTTTATGGTTACTGAATTCCCCTGCCTTGGCTTCACCATGAATTTAATCAAGGTTTTCATTGCAAGACATATATTTGTTCTAGTGTTGACCAAATACATCAAGGAACCTATTAGTTTCCTATACAACGTGGGATCCACCAACTCTAAATCTAAAGTTGTCACCTTATTCATATTGGTGATCATGGGTGTGGCCACAGGTTCATAGTTCTCCATCTTAAATATCTTCAAGATCTCAAGTACATACTTACCCTGTCCAAGGAATATCCCCCTTGGTTTCTATCAAACCTCCAAATCCAATAATTAATGCATCATGTTGATGTCCTGCATCTCGAACCCAGTGTCCATATCTACTTTGCACCTTGCGATGACCTTTGCACCAATTATAAACAAATCATATATGCATAGCACCAAAATAAGCATATCACTCCCAACAAGTATAATATATATTCAGATATGCTTCACTTTTGTTGAAGACCATACTTAGCGAATATCTATCAATCCTCAAATACCATGCTCTTGGTGTGTACTTGAGTTCATACAAGGTTTTCTTAAGACTACAAACATGGGGCTCCTTCCCATTTACATAAAACCCTAAGGTTGATCTATGTACACTTCTTCATCAATGATCCCAATAAGGAAAGTTATCTTCACATCCATCTAATGTATTCTCCATCACATGATTGAAACTACAAACATAATTTCTCTAAAAGAACTATACTTCTGGGGAAAAGTATCATCATAGTCCACTCCCTATTTTTGGGAGAACCCTCTTGCTACAAACCGCGCTTTAAACTTCTTAATGTTGTCATCTGAAACATGCTTGATTTTGTAAAGAAAATTGGAACTCACAACTAATTTCCCCTTCAGCATTAGCATAATATGTCCCAAACATTATTCTTCATGATGGTGTACTCCACCATGGCATCCTGCCATACCTATTGGTTTACTACCCCCTGAAAAATGGAAGGCTCAAAATCAATGGTTTTTCTCATCAATACTAAGTAGGAAACTTCTTCGAAGGCTTACTCTCCTAATGTGCTCCTAGGAGCCCCAACATACTCCTGTGCATCCCCCAAAGTTCGTGTGAGCCTTCAAGGTCTCTTGAAAAAACTAGAAGGGGATAATGTCTCCTCCTCCTCACCTTAAGGTTTTTGTCCTAGACTAGAATTGTTGGTGACTTTATTGGCCCTAGCTCAACCTTTAGAGCTTCTTGCTCCTCATCCTCTATCACTGGAACGGACTCATATGACTTCTTCGATGCAAAGGCTTCCTCAAATTTTTCATACCTTCTTATTATTGTCTTCCTCTGCTTTGGAGTATAGACCCAATAAGACTTTGAAATCTCATTGTAACCCACAAATAAAATTTTCATGTTGGAGGGCTTCAACTCGGCCCTCTTTTCCATAGGTATGTGGATATAAACTAGACAACCAAAGATGTGAAAACGACTTACCTCTAGCTTCACATTAGTGAATGCCTCCTTTGGTGTCTTGCCCTCCAAGACCCTGTGAGGGCATTGATTTTGGATGTAGATTATTGTATTGTATGCCTCTATGCAAAAATACATGGGAAATTCCTAGTCATGGATCATGTGAGGACATTGATTTTGGATGTAGATTATTGTGTTGCACACCTCTATGCAAAAAAACATGGGAAATCCCTGATCATGGATCATGGCCTTAGCAACCTCAATCATGGATCAATCCTTTCGCTCTACAACCCCATTCTACTTTGGGTTGTATGGAACTTCCAACTCCCTCTTGATTCTTGTCTCCTTGCATAAACTCTCAAACTCCTTGGAGGTATACTCTCCCCAACTATTTGATCTCAAGACTTTGATCTTCTTCCCTTTCCAATTCCAACTAGAGCTTTGCACTCCTGAAACATACTAAATATACCGTCCTTCGTCTTTAGGAAGTATATCCAAGTCTTGCAAGAGAAATCATCGATAAAATAAACATAATACATGATTCCTATTATTGATGACACTAACAACAATCCATTGTCCATAGACATCCAAATGTACTAGGTCTAGAATCCCTTCAAACCTATGCTTGTTGCTTGGGAAGGAAAGCTTTGCATGCTTGTCAAGCATACACCCTTTGCACACTCCTTATTGCTTAATACTGGAATCTGAAAGACCAATGACTCTCTTCCTTGAGATAGGAAACACTCTATAATGCAAGTTCCCCATCCTCTTGTGCCACAACTTGCACAAGTTGTTATTGTTATGAACTAGGGCCCGAACAGGTTCACCCTGTAACATGTACAAATTTCCTTCCCTAACCCTTATCACATGTGCTACTTCCAAGCTAAATTCCTTTAGCTTAATATGGACCTGTCGATACTTGAACTCTACTACATAAGCCTTATCCTCCATAACTAAAACTAAAGCAAATGTTTCTTGACATTTGGGAGAAACAAAACATCATCAAACTTTAAAGAGTTAACTAACTCAAGTTGGAAGGGAATGGTACCAACTCTTGCCACTAAATACTTAGCATCATCATCAAGCTCAACTTGTTCTCCTAAGTCCTGCATTATTTGACTAGAAAACCACTACCAACTTTATGTCATATGACAAGATGCTCCATTGTCCACATACCTACCGTGCATTCCTTGAAATCGTACTATAGTAGAAATGCAAGATACCATTGAGAAATATTCACAAACTTTGCAGCAAACTCATTCATTTGAGTTTCTACAAAGGTTGCTACATGTTTTTATTGTTTCTTGCTTTTACCATTCTTCTTATCTGAACACTATGATGCATAATGTTTGAACTTCTGATAAATGAAGCACTTGATTTTACTCAAATCCTTCTTTCTTGGCAGTGAGGCTCACTCTCTGCTCTTTCCCTTATCCTTAGTGGGTTTGTTTTCCTCTTCCCTTCTTCATCTAACTAAGTAGGACCGTGTCTTTATCACCACCATTCTTGTTCACCTTTGACCCCACCATCCCGCAACCTTTCAAAGTTACGAAGGTTTTCATGAGCATAGATACCTTTGAAAAATCCCATGACACTAGGAATCCATTCAGCTATCGATTGGTTTTGTCCTTGTTGACACCTAATCATAGGGATTGGGTGAACCACTGTAAATAGTGTAAATAAATAATAGAGAAAATGAAGAGTTATCGGGAGATGAAACTCAACAATCACTCCCTCGTGTATATAATAATGAACAGCGTAAATGAATAACATAATCTCATTTGAGGAGTTACCTCCTGACCTGACATGGTATCAAAGCCAGTTTTAATTTTAGCTTTCCTCCCTTTGTAACTCCCTCATGTTCTGCCTATTTTTGCAGAACTTTCATCTTCTTTGCATCTTGTACACCCGCGTCGGTGATTTCTCTGTCTTATCCCTGCAAGATTCTGTGCATTATTGAATTCACTATTCTAAATGTAGTGGGAGTGTTGAAGGGTCGATTTGTTGCATTAAGACATTACTTTGCCTTCTATGAAGATTGGAGCCAGTTGTTGCGTGGAATGGTCATGTGATGCCAGGAAGTGTTGCGACTGTGTGTTGGAAGGGTGGCACAACTGGAAGCGTGGTGTTATGGCCAACACTGTGACTGCAACTGTAGTTGAGTCTATTATTCCCTAGAGCGTGGTGTTGGACTGAGTATGCTCTGAGTTTGGTAGAAGACCAAAGGACCCTTCATTATATCAATATTTGGATATCGATGGTACAAAGTATTTTATATGCATTGAATGATTGTGTCGCTGGTATGATATCAAAATGCTACATGCGCTGGTCTGATATCAAAACATTGTATACGCTAATATATCAATATGAATATTTTGAAAGTCTGCATATAAATACCTACCATATATAAATGCGTTTTTTTTTTACCGTGAAACCACTACCATATACACCCTCTCGACACCGGGTCATACAATCACACAGTTACGCTATCACAGTGGACTGTTGAATGGTCATTCCCATTTCCCGTTGAACCGAACCATTTATGCAAAAGGAACTATCATCCTTGCCAATTCTATCACATCTACGCCTATTCCTTAGCTCCACTCCCATAGCTCTGGTTGTCACAACGTCGAACACTGTTGGGGTATTTTTCAAACTGGTTGCAAATTCACAGCTACAATTCCCCAGACAAAAGTTTGAGGTATGGTGAATGTATATGGTGTGAAGCGCACTCAACTCCTTTGAAAATGGTGGTAGTATTAAAGTTCGTTGATATTTTTGAATGGTGATAATAGAATGAGAATTTTGGATGGTATTGTTTTGGATATACATTATATGGTTTATATGTTGAAACCATCATATAATATATTTGTGAGTGGAGGAATATATGCTACATTAAAACTATTAATATAGTGAATTCTTTTCCACCTAAACATAGGATATCCATAAAGGTTGTGTTTGTTTTGGAAATCAAAAGCAGATATTTTTTTTGGGAATGCATTCACTAATATCTATTGTTGGAGTAATTCTCTCTAGGAAAGGAAACTATCCAGAATGGTCAAGGAAAATTAAACACACTCCCATTTTTAATGCATTGTGGAAAGGAGTGTGTGTTGGAGACGAAGACAAAGAACTAGAACAGCGTACCTCAGACAAGGAAGCCATTTGGGAAAATAAGAAGAACAAGGCTTATGCATTGATTGCAGCGGCAGTGAATGAAGAGGTGAGTCGCCATATTTTGCCATTTTCAAATGCTTGCAAAGCCTTACAAAAACTGAAGGAACTCTATGACTCACACTCTGCACTTGAAATTGTTCAACTCATGATTAAATTGTTCAGCCTTGAATTACAAAATAATGATCCTCTTGCTCTTGCATCAGAAGTAAAAATCTATTATGCATGATATCAAAGTCACTAAATTTGAACTGGACATTCCTCTGATAGATTTTCTCAAGGCAATTTATCCCACTTACTCAAATTATCTTGAGTCATTGCAAGCAAATAGAAACCTCAAAGATATTACCTTTGACTCCCTTGTGAAAAATCTTGTTGAAAGAGAGAAAGATTTTGGAAAGAAGATAGTTCCTCAATGTTTTGAAGAGGTTATGTGTCTTGCACATAGAGAGAAGAATCTTGCTCAAGATTGTTCTAGAGGAAGAGGTGGTCGAAGAGGAAGAGGAAGAATAAATTTCAGAAGCAGTGGGGGCAGACACTCTCAAGGACAAAAGTCAAATTTACATTGCATACGTTGCAAAAGAGATGGATCACATGATGCATCCACATGCAAGTTGCCTTTGGACAGAATTGAGTAGGAAATAAACCAACCCAAAGGTAAAACTAATGACAAAGAGAAAGGTGAAGCCCCTGAATCCGCTCACTATGTTGTGGCACACTGTAATATTGGAGCAAATGAAGACTTATTTAATGCTTCACTTGCTTCTTGGAAAAATGATTGGTTGCTTGATTCAGGAGCAACTTGCCACATGACTTTTAGAAGAGATTTTTTTTAAGAATTTACTGGAAATGTTGATGGAGTAGTATACTTTGTAGACAAATCAAAACTCAAGCCATCAGGGCTTGGCACAATGCTTAAATTTCCTAGTCTTCCAAACTTTCTTCTGCATCATGTTTTATAGCTCCCATGTCTGAGGAGAAACTTGTTGTCCTTGGTCCACATCCACCAGCAAGGACACTCCATTCACATGTTTGATGGAAAGGTTGAGTTAAGAAAAGCATCATACCACTCACTTGTCATGACAGGGATAGAAGAAGAAAGGCTTCTCAAGTTGCAGGACACCTCTGCTCGTGCACAAAATTTCTCATACAATTCTCATTATGATGAAAGTACATTTCCATCAAGTTTATTATGGCATGCTATATTTGGACACTTGAACTATGACAGCCTCTGCTTGTTGAAGAAAAATGGTGTTACTACTTCGCCTACAATTCCTAGGAAACTTAAGCTATGGGATGCTTGCATTCTAGGAAAGCATAGCAAACAATCTTTTCATGATTCACATTCCAGAGCACATAGAAAACTTGAACTCATTCATTCAGATTTATGTGGTCCAATGCATGTTCCTTTTGCAAATGGAAATAAATATATGATGACATTTATTGATGACTACGC
Organism: Pinus taeda; assembly: GCA_000404065.3. Classification (NCBI taxonomy): domain Eukaryota; kingdom Viridiplantae; phylum Streptophyta; class Pinopsida; order Pinales; family Pinaceae; genus Pinus; species Pinus taeda. Next base: position 94,831 of record APFE030698401.1, on the reverse strand, counting down.
CAGAATTTGTTTGTTTGGTTTATTTATTGAAGAACAAATCTGATGATTTTCAAACATTCAAGAACTTTCATACATGGATTGAAAATGATGCAGAATCTCATTTGGCTCTATTCGCACTAATAATGGAAAAGAATACACTTCAAATGAATTTGAAAACTATCTTCGCCAACATGGGATCAAACATCAAACAACTGTGCCTTCTAATCCCCAACAAAACGGAGTCGCTGAAAGAATGAAAAGGACAATCTTAAATATGGTGCACTCCATGATGTTTTTCAAAAATGTAAAATTGATGTTTTGGGCTGATGCAATTCTATGTGTTGTATATGTAAAGAATAGATGTCCATCTAATGCTATTAGAAACAAGACTCCTTATGAAATGTGGTATGGACACATTCCTTCGATAAAGCATCTCAGGGTCTTTGGTTCCACATGTTATGCCTTGATACCAAAGGTATGTAGAAACAAACTTGGTGCAAGAAGTCGTAAGTGTATCTTCACAGGGTATTCAAACACTTCCAAAGCATACCATCTCTATGATGAAGTCAATAAAAAGTTATCTAGAGATGTAATATTTCTTGAATCATCCAAAATTGTCAATGTTGTTGAGCAGCAACTTGATCGCTTGGATAGATTCACAAATGCAAAATCATTTCAAGAATAATCAGATGCCACATCTTGAAGGGGGGATTCCTATACTAGATCAACATGTGGAATATTCTTCTGAAGCACTCTCTCCCCCGCATGAAACTCCAACAACGGATGATACTTTGAGTGATGTGATTGACAGAATTGGGAGACTCAATCTTGATTCAATCCCAACTCAATCAACTAAGCAACCTGGACCATCTCAAAAAGGTCCCCCAAAGTCGCTGACAAAAACACTTGGAAGTGTTCATCCTGATGAGGTTTGAAAGACAAGAACTAGAAATTCAACCCAGAAAATTGGAGGTGATGTAGATGACTTTGATTCACCTGTTGATATGGATGTTTCTTATGATTGTGAATTGAATTTGTCTACAGATTTTGAACCAACTTCCTTCAAAGAAGTTGCTTCTCATGATGAATGGAAAAAAGCAATGCAAAGAGTATGATGCCTTGATAAAGAATGGCACTTGGAAGCTAGTTGATCCTCCATTGGGAACCAAACCAATTGGGTGCAAGTGGGTCTACAAGAAAAAGTATAAAGTTGATGGCTCACTTGACAAGCACAAAGCCAAGGTTGTGGCAAAAGGTTTTTCACAGAAGGAAGGGGTCAATTATGAGGAGACTTTTTCCCCCACAACAAAATGGGCTACCATCTGAACACTCTTTGCCTTAGCAGCTCAGAATGGTTGGAAAGTCCATCAAATGGATGTAAAAATTGCTTTCGTGAATGGCGATCTAAAAGAGAATGCCTTTATGTCCCAACCTGAAGGATTTGTTGTAAAAGGACATGAACATAAAGTATACAAACTTGTGAAATCCTTGTATGGCCTCAAACAAGTATCGTGAGCCTGGTATGAAAACTAACTGAACATCGTCTGAAACTAAATTTCAAGCATTATGATCTTGATGATGCAACTTTGTTTGTCAAGAAAGTTGGCAAAACAGTTGTATATCTTGTGGTATATGTAGATGATCTTTTGATGATAGGGAACAATGGGAACTATATTTCATCCATAAAGAAGGAATTGAGAAAGGTTATGAAATGACTAATTTGGGCTATGTTCATTACTATCTTGGTATTGAAGTAACTCAACATCCGAAGTCCATATTCCTTTCTCAAAAGAAGTACATTGGAGATCTATTGAACAGGGTTGGCATGGCTAAATGCAATCCTCTAACTAGTCCATTGGAACAAAACTTAAAGCTCACATCCATTGAAGGAAAAGAATTTTATGATGCAACAAAGTATAAACAGCTTGTAGGAAGTCTCAACTATCCGACTACTACCAAACCAGACATTTCGTTTGTTGTTGGAATCCTCTCCAGGTTTATGCAAAAGTCTTGTGAGGGACATTGGTCTGCTGCAAAAAGAGTTCTAAAGTACTTGAAGGGAACTCAAGACTTTGGGCTCAAGTATACACAGGTGGGCAATTTCAGCTTGATTGGATACTCTGATTCAGACTTCGATGGAGACAAAGAAACTGGGGTATCTACCTCTGGATTTTCTATGAGTCTTGGATTAGGAGTTGTCTCCTAGGGATCAGGCAAAGAATCAGTGCTAGCAGATTCCACAACAGAGGCAGAATATGTGGCTGCAGCTGAGAAAACAAAAGAAATTGTGGCCCGGAAAATTCTGAAAGATTTGCAGGGAAAACAAGTACATTCGACTCCACTCATGATTGACAATACCTCGATAATAAATTTGGCCAAGAACCCAAAGTTCCATGATCGAACGAAGCACATCAATACAAAATATCCTCTAATTTGACATCATGTTGAGGCCAAAACAATCCATCTTCGACATTGTTCCACTAATGAGCATATTGCAAACATCTTCTGCAAAGCGCTTGGAAGAAGAAAGCTTGAAAGATTCAGAACAACGCTTGGACTCACCAACATCCCTTTAGATTAAGGGGTGGAATGTTGACACTTAATCATAGGGATTGGGTGAACAACTGTAAATAATGTAAATAAATAATAGAGAAAATGGAGAATCATCAGGAGATGAAACTCAACAGTCACTCCCTCATGTATATAATAATGAACAACCTAAATGAATAACATAATCTCATTTAAGGAGTTACCTCCTAGCCTGACAGTCCTGAATTTCTTCTTGTCTCGATCTTCTACATTTCTTTTTAATTTGCAATTTTTTAAGGCTTTCATGCTTGATTTAAGTTAATTGTTGATTTAAGTTGTATCATTCACACTTGAACATTTTTACAAGCCAAGTCACTTTTAATGATCCTATATCAAGTGGTATCAAAGCATGATTTGATGGTGGCTTGTATGTGTGCATGATAACTAGGAGCTAATTCAAGCAAGGTGAAGGAATACCTGTCGAAGGCAATCTATTGGATCGAGAAGCTTTACTCGAAGAAGAGAATCTAGAAAGAATTTCGTGAAGCTTTCATGGCAATGAAGGCCATGGTTGACGAAATGTATCGAGAATGGAAGGAGTTTAGAGAGGGAAGCCCATCGAAGAAGTTAAATATGAAGGAAAAGAAGGTGATTCAAAAACGACTCCTCCTTCTCTGCCTTCTTCTCCTCCTTCAAACCCTCCTCGCTCTCCTCATTCTCTTAGTAATTTTGAGAAACAATCTCAAGGTGTTGGATTGAGGTTGTTAACCAAGATGAGTTATGAGGGAAAGGACCTTGGAATTCATGGCCAAGGTATAATTCAAACTGTAAAGGTGGAAGTAATATTTCGCTATGCAATATTGGGGTATGCTGAGGGGAATGCTCCAAGGCAATGGAAGCAAGGAATTCTCCAAAGAATAAACCATTACAAGAATGATTTGTGAGAAGCGGAGGAACATCACTTTCAAGTAGTTGTAAAGCATGCAAGATGTCAAAGACAAGAACAAAGACAGATTCTCCTCAACATGCTTACACCAGAGACAACCATCGAAGGTATAATAAAGCTAATTATTCGAAAGTTCCTTTTGATTTAGGAACATTGGCGATATAAATTTGTGGTATAGGAAACCATGCACATTTTGTGGGCTGAATAACCATTGTGTTGCCAAGTGTTGGAAAAATATGGTTTTGTACAGGAAATTTATGTCATTCAGGAAAGAGACACGACATAAAGACTCGTCTCCACATTGGAAGAAAGAGATGGGAAATATAGGCCAAATGTTAAAGAACCTTTGCACTTACTGCAAGAAAATTGGACATCATGAAGCTAAATGTTGAAAATTCCATCTGGAGCTTTGTCCCAAGAAGATTGACAAGATTGAAGTTGAATCCTCGCTAGTAAATACAGAGCAGTTGAAGAGGCTCACGTATGTGAGCAAAAACTCTTTGCTCATCATCGCAAAAGTGGAAAAAGTAGGTGATTTAAAGCATTGAAATGAAATAGTTACATGTAATTATAACTATCATGTGTTTCAGGAAACATTGACACCACAACATGGGAATTTTCCGTGAGAAGCTGTCAAGAGGATTAATCATGTTGTTAGCTCATTTTCATTAACATTCTTGTATTTGTTATCATTGCTAATGTGTTGTACATGGGTAGTAACTGGAGTAATAAATGCAAAAGAATGTGGGAAACTGCAAATGGCTAGCAATATGGTTTCAATTATCATAATCATTGTTGTACAACTTTTTGTGATGAGCCAAATACACAAAATAGGGTGGATGGATATCAGATAAGTGGAGATGCAGATCTAGCACTTAATCTCTAATTAATAACTTTTTGGAGGTCCAAAAGCCTCTAAGTGGGGAGGATTGATCCAAGAGGATCCAAAAAGGCCCAAAATTCAAAGTTCCCAAAATTTGATAGAACTAGCACCATGTCGAAGAGCTTGACAAAACAAAACGATTCCAACGCAACTTGAATTGTGTCAATCGAAGTCCTTATGCAAAAGATATCACAGTTGAAGTTTTGCGACAAGGGACAAAAAGTCAAAGTCAAAGTCAAAGGGTGGTGTGGCACGTCTTAGAGTTGACAAGTGGCATGTCTTGGAGTTAACACGTGGCAAGGTCATGACGTGGCACAACTGACATGGCGACTAGTGACAGATGACATGGCATGACATGGCAGATCAACAAATGGTTCTTAACTAGGTGCAAGCTAGACCAATGGCAACTTGCCACATGGCACCTCGAAACGCCAAAATTTGGGTTAGTTTAACAGCCCAGCACTAGTAGGGTTTAAGCACGTGACCTCTAAGTTACAAGCCATGTGTTCCACCAACAAGCCACGCATGACAGTTAGGATAATAATTGACCAAGTCTGTATTTAAGCTCACTGTTGTATGGCAGAAAAAGGGGAGGGTGAATCCTGCCAAATTGGTGTCTCCACCAAACTGATCAATGTGATACCATATGTTATAATTGACCATGGGCCTCTCGAAACATGCACCAACTGACAACATGTCACCAAATTGGTGTCTCCACCAAACTGATCAATGTGATACCATATGTTATAATTGACCATGGGCCTCTCGAAACATGCACCAACTGACAACATGTCACCAGGGTGTATTGATTAGACAAATATAAAATCACAGTAACGACAATACTAACACAACATGCTAGCAAATGGTGATTGGCAAGGAGCATTAATATAATTTTTTTAATATATCATTATATGTTATATATAGTGAGGTTGATTTATATGTCGCTGATGGTTTTATGAGCCTCCATATTTTTGTAAACAAAGTGTGATAGATCTTGAATTTTTAGCAACCAGAGACGTAGCGCACACTAGACAAACTCCATTATCAATTGGTTTTGCCCATATTTTCTTCTTGTCTCGATCTTCTACATTTCGTTTTAATTTGCAATTCCTTAAGACTTTCATGCTTGATTTAAGTTAATTGTTGGTTAAGTTTTATCATTCACACTTGAACATGTTTACAAGCCAAGTCACTTTAAAAGATCCTAGATCACTGCTACAAGTTGATCACAAATTTGTTTGATCTTCATTAGGTAACTAGTAAAAGTGTCTGATCTAGTCATTTGTATGGATATGAGTTTGTTGCACAATATCATCTTCATGTTTATGTTATCACTCTTGTATAGGTTAACTAGAGCATTGAACATCTCCTTCATCGCTTTCTTCTCAAAAAGGTGAGGAATCAATTAATACTTCACCACATCCAAGATCACCCACTTAGCCTTCAATTCCCTCTTCTTATGTGTTGCCAGCTACTATGGATCTATTGGTGGACTAACTACCTTCTCAAAGATACCCTGGTGATCATTTTCTTCCATAACAATGTTACCCTAGCTTTCCAAAGCAAGTAATTAGAGTCACCATCTAAGTTGTTTTGAAATCTAAGGCTCATTGATGCCATCTTTGAGATCTATTGCACAAAGTACCAAATTTGAAAATTTAAATTTTGAATTTCTCTTACTATTGGTCCTTATTCCCTGCAACAGATTTACTAGTGTAAATCCTTGATCACCTCAATTAGAGACCATGGTGTCATACCATGTCAATTAAGCTCTAGGTGATAGCTGTCCTCTATTTCTCGTAATTCAATAAATCAAATCTGAATTTATTTACCAACAAACAAACAAAATTTCTAAACATGCAACAATTAACATTCAGCTTTAAAATGAACAGTGAAAGCATAAACATAATACATCAATAATTATACACCCTCAAATCAGTTGTTCATTTAAATATTCCAAGCTTACATGGAAACCTCCAGAAGTTGTCATAGTTGTACAATATACACAAAACTCAGATCTGCGCCTACCGAAATAAATCTACCTATTGGTCAACTGAGATTTAGTCCACTTGAACTATTGTATAGTGTTTTGCAAATTGTACTTTGGCTTGCTTCTTAACTTCAGTCCCTCTACTATAGCTTTGAATTTGCTCAAATAGTCTCTCTTGATCTCTTCAATCTTATGGGTGTACAAAATGTGTGTTCAACCGCTCTCATCTTGTTCTATTTATGCTTTGAGAGAAATAACTAATCTCCTCAAAGCCTAACAACTAATTTTTCAAATGTTAGCAACTAATTCCCAAATATTAGCAACCACCTTATCTCAACAAGGATGTATATGGCTCATATTAGGTCAAACCTAACTCGCTAATATTCTGGAATCTTTAGAATATTTCATTTAGATTTCTAAGACTACGAGAATATAGGAAATTTGACCTTCACTTTTATTCATGTTAAATTATAAAATGGTATTCTCAAACTACTTCTCACGTGTTCACATCTAACCTGTGCAAGAAGCTCCTTCTCCAGCGATATTTCCCAAAAAAAAATCAGTTGGTAAATTTCAGTTGTTCTAAAGCTATCACATTCTTTTGTGGGCTAATTTGGGGTATTAGATATGGGTTTTATGAGGGATATTCGTCCCTCTAAACTCTAGATGCAACCAAAATTGTTAATGAAGATAAAAGATTGTTGTTCACCTCATATTTTTTGTGGTTGTTGGCTGCTCTCTACTTTTATGCTTATAACATGTACTGGGTTATTTTGAGTCGGTTATGAAATGGCACTATTAAGAGCTGTTAATTGGTTTGATATATCAATGTGGTCGATTGGAATGGCAATGTTTATGACTTACTGATTTTTCCTTTGCATTTCACACTTCTTCATCAAGTTAGGTTTTTACTCCATTTGCCCCGCGACAGCATTTGGTATTGCTTTTCTTCTTATCTTTTAACCTAAAGGAAATCATAAATTTCTGATTCGTCAAATGTAATACACCCACTTGTTTTGATGATGTAAATATATGTATTTTTTTATATTAGGTTGTTGAGTCAGATACCCTCGACTCTTAGGCTGGTGAGCCAGAAGTTTTATTATGTGGCCTATGTGCCAATGTAGTTATTTAGTCATGTTTTTGGGGTCATCATGCCCGATATTGTAAATTTGTACATATTATGATATTAATAAAATACGGCTGTCTGCAGAGCCCACTCCATGGAAAGAGTATGGACGACACACCTCCAGGGACAAGGCGACATTCGGGTATTTTGGGTGAAAAGTGCACCAGGGCCCACATGGGTTCTAGAGGGTGCCACATGGAAAGTTACGGCCATGCATACATAAAGAACTGTAGTTGTTTTTGAGAGAGGAATTATTCAATCAGTTACTCATTCAGTTGGTCACTGATTAGTCAGTGAGTCCTAGGGTGGACTTTGAGATTGACTGAGGTTCGGTTATTCGGTTAACTGTGCCGAACCAGATGCATCATGTTTATGACGTGAGCCCCTTTGCTGGCTCACATCTATGTTTGACTTATGTTTTCTTTTTGGTAACTTCTTAAGAACCACAAAACCTGCCACTTACTCAGACTCTGCTGTTCTGACTACAACTCGTTTTCCTGGGATCACATCTGTGGGGATTGAAAACACAATAGAATACACAGACCACTCATTGGAGAAGTTTGCCACTTGACACTTAGTATCCTAGCATTATTTAGATAATACAGCTTAGAAAATTCACTGTCGATGTTTATATTGTGCCATGAATTGGAGTTTCAGAGTTTGTCCTTCAAAGGAACAAAAGTGAAACCTCAAATTGAGATTTTATTCTCTTGCACCACGAAAAAGGATCATTTATGAAGATGAAATATTGATTTCCAGTGTATGGTTGAAAAACAGCCCTCGAGTTTAGGGGGGCAGTAAAACAATTCCATATGTAGGCACCAACAGACAATCTCTGTTTTTGCTGTTTGACTGGCTGATCTTGAGGATGCATAGTAAGACAATGATGATCTCCTCCACCCAAAAAAATGAAAAGAACAGAACTTTTTCGTCAGAAAACAATCTCATTTTTCAAAAGAGGCACTCAATTCATGGTACTTCCTCGGCATGGAAGAAAAAATTATTTTATTACAATGTTTACTGACAAAATCTAGAATATAAAGCTTGCAATGCTTCCCCTCAAAATTAACCACCTTCATGAAATGGCATATAACTGAAATGCATAGAAACTCAGCTGCCGCCAGTGCAAGCAAAGAACAATAACACTAGTCATAGAATTATTGCTTGCTCCAGCTGTAGAATACCCCTACTTCAAAAAAGAAATTCTATTTCAACTGATAGTTACCTCATCTTTTAAATCAATGAATATATGTGGAACTTACCAATATATCTTCTAATATTCTAATAAATCCAAGTCGGAAAAATCAAAGTTATATACCATGATATGGAACACCAAGTGAATTCACAGCTCTGACATACACTGAAATTTATAAAAATATTGTTACGGATGAACAGAAAGCACAACTCCATATGTCAAAGGAGCATTCTTCAAAATCTATAGGTTTCATCCGACTACATGATTGTGCAAGAACATCTATCCTTCTTGGGAAGGTCTGTCAGTTGCTTTTCTGTTCCAAAACCAAGAAAAGTCTGTCAAATGGTATAAAGTTTCAAATTATATGAAATAATACTACCAAAGAACATAAAACCTGGAACCTTACGATGACATAAAGCAAAAGCATCAGATAAATCTGCTTAAGCTTCCAAAACGTTGCTTTAAAGGAAAAACATGTCACACCATTTGACACAAGATTAGTACAAAAGCATGCATTCATAGACATTTATACACCTCTCAAAGGGAATAAAGACAAAAGTGAAGTGAATTATTGTGTATTATTTCCTTCAAATTGAAGGATACCATAGGTCATAGACTATGCAAATACGTTTTCAAGTTAAAGCAGTTGCTTTTACCCTATCATTAAGAACCGAACATGGGTCTTTCCATCAATTAAATTAATCTCATAAATTGATATGAACATTTTAGATGTATAAATTATCCAAAACTACATATAAATCATCACATCCAATCAGAACATCAAACAAACAATTGCATGATTCATAACCTAATAAACATCCAATTTAAAGTGAAATGAGAAGCGAGCTATTCTATGAGAATAATTTTATATACTTCAGCATGATCTACTTTTCAGGCTTCTTATCTGCCATCTTCCAGATAGAAAGAAAAGAAAACATCGTTGAAAAAGCATCTACTTTTTGAGCTCATATTTTTCATCTCACACAATTCCGTAAGTTGTTGCTAAAGGAGTTTGATGAAACCCTGGCATGCACGTAACAGTCCATCAAATGTTTCTATCTATCCATTACAACCACTGCATTTAGTGACAGTAAATGACTCCAAAGCATGTTTGCAACTGTTCTCAAAATTTACACACCTATTGAGTGTAGCTAACTCAATATGGAAGTGCGGCTAGAGTCTATCTAACTCAATGTGGTAGTGCAATGCTTTTTTTGTTAGAATTAGCTACTCTAATAAACAACATGAAATATAGAAGATCCAATATTAACACTGATTAACACTGGGCAACATAGTGAAAATGAGGATGAAGACCAAATTTGTGAATGAAACCAGGAGGACAAGTGTGCAAATGAAACAAGGTAAAAATGAGTACCCCCATAACTCATGGTAAACCAAACTACATGTTAAATAGTTCATTATAGCACAGTATAAGTGTCCCACGTTTTTCACCTTTTCTGGGCACATTTTTCAGCTGAGTTTTGACCCAAATTCAGCAGGAAATTTTGGAATTGCAGATTTTAGTTGACTGCATAATTCAATTGCCCTGGGGTATTTGAGGATGCTGAATCAATTTATGCATTCAAAAATGTAATTTAAGAAATATAAAATAGTGATTTCAACAACAATTGCATCACCAAATTTCGGTGTGGTTGCCAGAAAAACTCAGAAACATAGAATATTTAGGCTCATCCATTTGTGGCAAGCCAACAACCACTGGTGACAAATAATGGTTCACGGTCATCCAAAAATCAATTGTTAAATTCATAGTTAGTGGAATGGTCAAGGGTAAACCAAAACCCATGATGATATAATGTTCAAGGACAAAACACAAAAACATAGGATGATTGGTCATGATAAGTACAGCAAGCAAACAAAAAGAAGATAATGGCAAAATTATATAATGCATGCTTGTTGTAATGATTGAACCCATGACTTGCTGAACAAGTGAATATGAAGGAATGACCTATGAGAGTGAAGGTGTCCAATATTTATTGAGTGATTAGTTGTCCAAACTCCAAAGTGATTTAAAATTGGACCATGGGTGTTTTCGATAAGAAGTTAAGGTTGAGTCGTATTGGGCCCCTAATGAGGTGTCAAGTTGTTGTAGAAGATCAGGTCATCATCAATGTTTAAAGAGGGTCGACACATTGAGATCTTATAAATATGTATTGAGTGTGAGCAATTCAATAATATATAGAAATTATTGTATGCACAATCTTGTCATGTATCTCTCTATCTCCATTTCTCAATTTAGTAATACAGAATTTAATGCAGCAAAGGAGGCCTTTCTTGTAGGATAAAAAGGGCAAGGAACAGAATCCTCATGTTCCATTTAAAACTAAAAATTGTGTGGTATATTTTTCTCCATCCCCTTGTTGTAGGGCTTGCCAAGAGCCTCATAAAGAATATGGGTGTGCAGTTTTTAGGGATCTGGTTGATAACATTCAGGTTGAGCATATCCTAAGCAACATTTTGATGCATCAAAGGACACAATCAAATGCCATGTGGACTGTGTTGAGAAATCTAGGGCATAGCAATTAGGAGATTTCTCTATGATATATAACTGCTTGCGAATGTTTTTTACTTCTTAGATTAGGATCTTCTTTTACTTATGTTATTATAGTGTTCTTCTTCATCAAACAGCGACCAAAACCATAAAGAGACGAGACACAAAATATAGGCAATCAGCCAAGGCCAAAACCTCTCCCACTTGAGAGGAAAACCCAAACAAATTCTTTTTATAGAGACTTCAATTGACGAATACCAAGACCAAGACCCTTGACCTATTTGCCTCTCCAAGACCAAGTCACAAAGCTTCCTTGATAAGATCTTTCTTCCTTGAGTAAACAATAGTCAACTCTCTTGCTTCTTCCTCCTTCTTGGCTACCCTTCAGAACTTTGGTCCCTTGAAACAGATCTGAAACTTTTCGGCCCTAATTCAGAGAGCCCTAGATTTGGTCCTTGAGCAATTATGACCTTCAATCTTCTTCGTTGGAGAGAGAGAGACTCACCTTCCTTAACTCGGCTAGAGGATCTATTAGGCTTCCCCCAAATATGCCTTCTTCATGATGACTGTAATACCTGAAGTATCTCGACCCTTTTTGCAACAAAGGGTTCTGAAATCTCACGTGTGAAGAGTATATTACCCAAAAACAGTCCTAAAACACTTCGCTTTTTCTTGCCCTCTCTTCGCTAGTTATATGGCTCCTTCTCTAGTGATTTCCGCACTTCTCCTTATTTCAGACCTTGACCGAAATTCTAGCTTCTGAAATGAGGCCGTGCTGCACATGAAAATAAGCTAACATGAGTTGAGGGTGAGCAGAGATGTCCTTTGGTGCAATTCCATTATTCCATCTTGAAGTCGACTTGAAGGAGATGCTTTAGCTTGGTCTTGGAGGGCCTTTTTATTCTTTTAATGACTCGTACAAATATGTAACATGCCCAAGAAGGGTCCTTCATACATGACATTGACTCAACTTAACTTTATGATCAATCCTAAGCACTCGCAATGGAAGCCTTACCTAAAAATAGAATTCCTTGCTCATGAAACCCATGAGACAAGTATTACAATAGTAATTTTATTTTTCTTCTTTGTTTCAATTACATAAAATCACAATTACACATGTCATTATGAACATTGAACCTAGATACACTTATCAACACTCCCTCTTAACTAGGGAGGTATTCATAACGGTACTTGGTCTTTCTCAATCTGAAGAATTCTCATAAGAAGAGTCGGAATGGTAACCCATCTAGTTAGCATCATATCAACCAGCATTGTCACATAGCAAGGCCTTGACTAACAACTCTATATCTCCACAAGATTAGAGCCCAATGTTGGCGAGACAAATGATGTATAGACACCCTCATCATTGTCTCTCTTCGAACATACCCCACCCAAGTTCTCAAGGTGTGTTCCACTAGAATTATTCTTATCTTGGATTACCAGTCCTCAAAGAATATCGGTCCTCTACGACCACTCTTATCTTGGATGTCCTAACTCATCCTCAAAGAGTATCGGATGCCATATGTTTACCCAATCCTCCATTTTGTCTTCCCAAGTGAAGACAAGAATGTCTATCTCTCTCCTCATGGCCTTCACTAAGACTTACAACTGTTAGTCCTGGTCTAGTGCATGACACATGAGATAGAGAACCACAATTGTCACTCCCTCTTAACCAAGGATAACCAACCCATTCCATAAAGGAATGTACCCAAGATCCCTCTTAAATAGCGACTTGACCAAGCTCCGTCTTGACTAGGGACTTGCTTCCAATAGCTCTCTAGGTGGAGATCATGGGACAACCAGCGACTTGTAGAACTCCTTTCTTTGATGTCATGAATTTTTCTTCTTTGTCAAAGAGTCTACATTTTACGAGCCTTCTTCGTAGGGCATAGACCATCCATCACTTTCATCATGAGTTAGTCATGTCTTTATTCCTTTCATCGCAAAGTGATCCATCAATTCATATCATGCCATGTTGCCTTCTTCATGCCATGTTTCCTTAAGGATCTTTCACCCTACTTACATGACATTAGTGGTGGAAGATATCCATAGCTCCTCCCTTGGCAGCCCTACATCAGCCCATCCAGATATTATCCAAAAATAAGAAATGAATCATTAAGTTACCTTTGTGATGGTCTTTTATCATGACATCTTCTAGCTTGAATCGACATCTTGCATACAACATTGACATATCTACCAAAGATATATGTTGTCAAGGGTCTCTTTCTTTTCCAAAATTCATCAGAGTCCTCATATCTTTCATGGAGATATCTTAGTCAAATCTCTTAGTCCTCGGATGTTGATTGCCTTCTTCATGGTTGCACATTCCACGATCTCTTTCGTTCTTTCTTCGCACATTTTCTTCCCAGGAACTTTTAATCAGAGTTCCTCCAATCATGGTCAACCTCCTCATATTTCATGTGAGGACATATTATGTTGATTTCATCTAGACAATGTGTGACTCATGCTTTCTTGCATCCTTCTAAAGGAGGAGATACTTTCTTTTGATCAAGCTCTCGAGATAGAGCATTTATCCATGTTTACCTGCAACCATATGACATGACTCTACAATATCGAGTAGACCTCATTTTCCTTTATGTCATCTAGACTTCCTTCAACAGCGTCCTTAATTGAAAGAACTTCAATCCCTTGATCTACTTCACCTCTTTTGTCATCATACCACCATCCCATGAATTCCACAAGAATGCAAAAAGATGTTAGCCGCTGAATTTGAGATGAAGGATCTGAAACTGATGCACTATTACCTAGGTCTAGAAGTATAGCAAAATCCTGGGGAGATATATTTGGGGCAAGGAAAGTATATCATCAAGTTGTTGCAAAAATTTGGGATGATGGATTCCAAGCCCATGACTACTCCTATGATCACTAATCTCAAAAAGTTGAGGAGCTCTAACTCAACTCTCGTGGATCTTACCTCCTATCGCCAGTTGGTAGGTTCTCTAATGTATCTGGTAAATACTAGGTTGAATATATGCTTTGTTGTGAACATCCCCAATCAGTTTCAGTTGGAGCCTCGTCGTGATCACTAGATAGCTACCAAGCATATATTGAGATATCTTGGTGGCACGATACATCACTGCCTAAAGTACAATAGCAAGGAAGTCAAGTTGATTGGCTTCACAGATTCTAATAGGGGTGGCAGTGAGACCGATGGAATACTGGTGGATGCTTTAGTTTGGGATTTACCATGATCTCATGGATGAGTAGAAAGCAAGATCTTGTTTCTTTGAGTAGTGTTGAAGCAGAGTATGTGGCTGCATGTGAATTAGGAAAGGAGTATGTATAGTTGAGGAAGCTTCTAACAGATTTGTTCGAGAAGCCTTTGGATCCTACTATGATTAATTGTGATAATCAAAGCTGTACCAAGATGTCTGGAGATCTCGTGTTTCATACTAGGACGAAGCATATCAACAATAAGTTCCACTAGATTAGGAACTTGGTGCAGGATGGGATCGTGAAGCTAGAGTATGTCCCTACAGACAATCAAGTAGCTGATATACTAACAAAGTCTCTTCCCAATAAGTTTGAATATCTTAGAGGAATGCTTGGTCTAGTTGATATTGTTGATTTTGTTGATGATGATAAAACTTTGGAAGAGATTTATTGAGGCCTTCTGTGTGAGACACATTGCCTGGGAGGACATCTGGCCGACACTATGTGTTGATGTCTAATTCCCGAAGTAGGAAGGGTGGTGTTGGTCATGGAGCTCTGACATCGGATACGCACCTAGATCCCTAGGTTGATGGTTAGCAAATAAGCGTGATGTACCTAGAGAGGTTGAAAGCTTGAGTCCATCTTAGTCCCACTTGGATAGATTGCCTTAGTCAAGAACCTAATCTGTGGCATTGCGGTGCCTAAACTATTGAGAGACCTTGGATAGATTGCCCTGGTCAAGAATCGAGTCCATGGCATTACAGTGCCTAAACTCTTCATAGTTCATATAGTTTGAGATCTTCAGTATGAATACCTCCCTAGTTAAGAGGGATTGTTGAAAAATGTAGCTAGGTTCAGTCTTCATAAAATGTATTTGTCAAAAGAATTTTCATTATTGTTACAAGGCTTATTAAAGCATGGGTTTCATGCTTGGGTCATCATTTTATTAGTCAAAGTCCCCATTGTGGACTCCTAGGATTAATAAAGAGTCATTAGAATCATTGTATATTTTATGAGACCCTTCTTGGGCTTTCAAACAATGTAGAAAGAATTATTTTTGAGTCAAAAATGAATTATGTAACCTCCACACCAAGTCGACCTCAAGAAGATCAAGTTGGCCTCAAGGAAGGTAATTCGACCTCATTGGAAGGCTATATATACAAGGCAATTCGATTTCATTTGAAGCATCTCACTCCCTCTCACATAGTTTGATATTTGAAGTTGGAAGCTAGAAGCTGGGAAAAGTGCAAAGGTGAAGGAGGCTAAAAGAAGTGTGATTTTGGTCAAGAACAAAGGGAAGGACAAAATCGAAGTTTTGGTATCTCTCTATCTCTCTCTCGTGGGGGCTAGTTTAGGAGATCAAAGTCTCCTTGTCAAAATTGAAGTTGCTACTGACGCCGAAAGCTGCCAAGTCAAAGTTGCTAGGGTAGAAGTGTTACTGCTACTAGGTCGAAGGTTGGATCGAAGAAGGAGAGGTTCGCTTGATGTGGAGGAGGTTTGTGTCTAGGTTGAAGAGTCTCAAGAAAACTATTGAAGGAAGAGATTTTGACTAGGTTTTCCCCTAAATAGGGGTTTTGCCCTGGCAAAGTGCCTACATCTTGTGTCTTGTGTTTTTGTGATCTTCATGCACACATAATTTGGTAATTGCTTAATGAAAGATAATATAACAAATAAGTAAAAGAAACCAACATAATTCACAAGTAATTATCAAGAAAGAGAAATCTAACCCTAATCCTACTAGCATTGATTTCTCAACAAAACACTCTTAAGGCATACGGCAGTGATCTTTATTTAGCTGTAACCCTATCAAGTGTCTCAGATATAACAAAGATGTAGTGATTACAATATAAGATGACCGTATGTCCCACGACGATAACCTTGCTCTCTTGGGTGCTAAGATTCATTATGGCAGCTATTTTGTGCATATGATATTGTTGACACATGATGACAAGGATATATATAATTTTCAGTTATGTCATGAAACCTTACTATGAGACATGACCGTGACTACAGTGACCATGCTATTATATCGACAGTGAAATATATGACAGAGACTGTGTTTTTGTGATGTCAGTGATGTTGTCAATGTCCTTATTACAGCATCTTTGACATGGCAGTGGGTTTTAGTATCAGTGTATTTATAACTGCATAATTGTGATATGATAGCAGCTCTCCTGGACTTTTTTTTGTTCAGTTCACAAATGAAATTGTGAACTGACTGGGGTTGGCCTTAGGTGGTCTGATGTAATGATGTATCTCTCTGGATTACTTTGGATCTCAGC
Organism: Pinus taeda; assembly: GCA_000404065.3. Classification (NCBI taxonomy): domain Eukaryota; kingdom Viridiplantae; phylum Streptophyta; class Pinopsida; order Pinales; family Pinaceae; genus Pinus; species Pinus taeda. Next base: position 78,215 of record APFE030698401.1, on the reverse strand, counting down.
TGAACAATTGATGAAATCTAATAGAAGAAGAAGAATTGATTGCGGATTTTCCCCTTTTGGGGTTTCTCCAGCCAATCCTGGTGTCTCTTTTTGTGCATGCTTTTCTTCTAATGTTCCTTTTACTGATTCGTTGCATGATGAAGTTGTTCTTTCTACATAATTGCACATGATGTAATAATGTTACAATGTTGTGGGGTGAATTTAATGTGTTATGATGTAATGCAATTATCAAAGCAAAGAACAATATAGCCCTTGTAAAAATTAACACATGTTACCTCCCAAACCTACACCCAATATAGTCCCTAGTATAGATGTCGCAAACTAGAGGGTATGCAAGAGTACTGCCAATTTTGACCACAGCAACTACTCTCACTTTTGGCTGGTTCTTTTCCAGTTCAAGTGGAGAATCCCTAATTGTTGTTGTGGATATACTAGTGATGCTAAAACACGAACAAAAAAAAAAAAAAAATCAAGGTCAAGAGGGGGTCCCTAATCATTGTTGAAGATATGTCAGTGAAGCTCGCACACAAATGATAGATCACATATTAGGGAGTTCTGCAAGATTAAATCATTGAAATTGAATGTTTTCTGCAGAACTGGTACCTCCTCTAAGGGCTATGGAGTCTACATTTGCTCAAGGAAGAATATGAACCATGTAAACCAAATTATCCATCCTGTTATAAATCAAATTTTCACATGCAGATTATTTCTGATTATAACATTGAATAATTGCTTTAGCATTACATCAAATAACAGAGGACTGACTGAAGGTCACACGATAGTCTGTGCAGACTGCACAGACCTAAACCCTTGAAAGGTAGAGCAGAGACAAGTTACTTGACTAATAATGCTGACTACAGCAAGAACTTGGAGACCTGATTTGCAGAATAAGCAAAGAAATGAAAGGTATTACAATGGTTACATAGTCCTCCAAACTTGAAGCTCTATCAGTCTTAGTACTGGCCCGGGGGAACAAACCCCAGAATGACACCTTGTTTGAAGGAATAATCCTCTCTTTATCAGCTTAGAAAACATATTTTTTAATATGATCATTGTTGACAAAATCAACAAGGATCACCCCTACGTATCTTTGAATATTCTAATACCTAACTCACTCCCCAAAAGCATTGTCGGTCCACACTCAAACCACCTAGTTGCCTTTACACATATTTCATTATTTTATTGCCTAACTCCTTCCTTGAAATTAGCTCCAAAATCTATGATAAAGTAAAAACTGATTTCCTCCATCCTTGTACTTTGAACCCTACAAAACTAACCTCCAATCCTTCACCACCTGTAATGACTTTCCTCATACATGCATCCACGATTCCACCCCTCGACCTCTCTTTCTGTGACTTGAGCTCCAAAAATTGTGCTCTTATGTCCTTAGATCCTGTTGCCCACTTACAAGCAATCCAAAAGCCCTCTGAAATTCACACTTGGGGGTAGATGAGTAAAACTAGTAGCTCAGTGCCTTCTAACAAATATCCATTTGATCTCCAAATCCCCCACTATCTCAACCTATCCACTGTCAAATTTCAGACCTAGTTAAAACAAGGTTGTGTGGCCTCTTCAAATGCACAGCATCTAACTTCTAATTTTCTTATATGTTTGGAAGGAACAAGTCATAGGAGAGTTCTTGCTTATTAAGTTTGGGATAATTTAGCAAACTCGAAAAACATTATCCATTCGGCTTCCCTTGTCATTTGAATTCCTTTTCAAGTAACTCAAAATGGTGCATGTCACTTTATGTTATAAGAGATCATATGGCACAGTTGGACTAATATGTAGGAAGGTATATCATTGTTTATTGATTACCAGGGCAAGCTTGATCAGAAATTTAACAAAAGGAGGAAAAATAAGATCTTGCAGGTGGGAGATTTAGTGTTGTTCTGGAATAAGAGGCACAAATAACAAGGAAATCATAGTATGTTTGTTAATTTAAACTCTTATCAGCCCTGATTTAATTTCAGTCAACAATTTAACAATACCTAGAAAAGTATTTTACTAAATAAATTTCAGGCTGCTGAAAACTAAATACGCTGATAATTAACCGGTAAATTTGCAGCATAAATAACTGAGAAATCAATGACAGGTACAGCAGAAAAATTCGCCCACAAAACCCTTCTGAAAATTTTATTAACTCAGAAAATGGGTCAGACCCACAATATAATATACAGGAAATTATAGCTGCTAAGAAGACCTGTAAGTCGGCCTCATCCTTCCTCCAATTCAACCTCTAGATTTCCTCCCTAAATCTCCTCAGCATCCTCTTGAATCTCCATGGTCAAGTCAAGCCTTCTCACTTGCAAATCACTTGTTCAAATGTTCAACAATGATTGTGTGTCTTAGCCTCTTCCCTTAGGCTCAATTTATAACTTCATTAACGCCTAAATTGATAGCTGAGATTAAATCGTCAAGTTACTAAAAATAAGTCACTTAAATTAAGTAACTTTTCTTAGGCCTTTTCCTAAACATAGGAAAGAAGTCACAAATAGCCTGAATGCCATGCATGTTTCATGCAACCCTCATGTATGTCTCATTTCTCATGCAACCTTAATGCATACCTTGCATGTCACATGCAACCCTTATGCATACCTCTCATGTTGCATGCAAGCTCCTAAAGAGGCAAAACAAGATCTTCCTAGCAAAGACACCAAGCTAGAAGACCTACTGTAGCTACAGAATTCAACAAAGTTAGATCATCTATAGTTGGACCAATTCCAGATTGATGTTGCTGCTGGTCAAAACACCTTTCTTTCACTGACTTGGAGGGATAGATGAAAAAGCTGCTGGTCAATGGGCAGCATTTGAAACACTATTTTCAATAAAGACAATTGAGGCCTTTGAAAAAAAAACAAAAAAGGAGTCATGTTGGGCAGTTTAAACTTTAGATGAATAAATTCAATTTCTTTGAATTGAAATTTTAAGTGGTCAAATATTATAGTTTTGTTTACATCCTTTCTCTTGTTTTTCTTAAGTTTGCCTCTTAATTTCAATTTTCAATAGGTTGTTCTACATTCACATCAACAATCCATATCTTACGGATATTTGAAGAAATGGGTTAACAGTTTCCCTTCTGCATATAGGTTCAGGCCTTTGTTTAATGTAGAAGTGCCATGAAGGCCTGACTTGGCACTGAATCCTTGTCATATGTCCATACAGCTTGAGAGATATTTTTACCTTTTGAGAGCTTATTGGTAAATGTTAATCGATGTTGGCAAGTTCTTAATTTTTAATGGCATGTAGTTCAACCTCTTAACCTAAAGATGCAGTTGTAGCTATACGATTCTACTTGATGAAAAGCTACCATTCATGAATAGAATATTGCGGAGGTATTTGCAACCATATGGGGATGTCACCATTTTTCTGAAATCGCTTTTATAGCAGAGCTTTGTGTGGCCATTTTGAGGAACTCAGTGGAACACATTGCATATGCTGATTCCATCTCACAGAGATCATAGTATTTATTGATACAACTGATGAAATCTCATTTAGAGTTGGAAAGAAACCATAGGAAGTGAAAATGAATACAATAAAGGTGCCAATAATTGCATAAAAGATGGCAGAGAAGATAAGTTTATTAATCTTCCTGCAAATGAGCAAAACTAGGTCAATGGGAGTCAGGACTGTTCAGTACAAAGATGTCAATACAAAGTGGGAGTGCTAAGGCCACTTCAGTCTGAATTGCATTCATACAAAACTTGGCATTTGTTGAATGTGATTTGCGTGTGTAGAGGGACTCTCCTTTTCTCCTAATTTTGGCCCATATCACTCAACACAAGAAGCGCACATTCCCCAGAAAGGTATAACAGCAGCAGAGAGACCTTAGTCTTGGAAAAGTAGTTGGAGCATTGAACAGAGAAAAAGGTGTCACCAAGTGCCAACTTGTTATGGCAATCTCTAGTGGTGAAGTTTGTTTTCACAACATCCTTTCCGTCATTCTAACCTAATGGCACTCAGTCTGGAAATGTGTCTTCAAAGAAACCACTTCTCCTTTCATAATATCCAATAAATCATTACTAACAGAAAGAGGATAGTTTTATTGCCACATCGTGTGTACCCCAAAATTGCATCATAAATGATAACTCCTAACTTTCATACTCAACAAAATGATTGTAAACCTGGATAGAAAAGGGAATACAAGGGGCATAATTCCCGCAGTGTTGTGTACAGTGCATCAGCTATCTTCAGTTCATGTGTATATGGGGACTCCTATATGAGTATCTATGGGTTTTTTAACAGAAACTGCAAACAACTTGTAAGTATGAGTGCATCCATTGTCAACCAAAATACAGTCCTCTTTACCAGTTATGGTATCTCAAGCAAAGAAGAATTCTGCTCGTTGAAGGTTTTTGGATCCTGATAAGTTTTTAAATGCTGATTGTTGAAAGTTTTTGGATCCTGATAAATTTTTCAATTCTGCCTGTCGAAAGTTTTTGGATCCTGATAAGTTTTTCAAGTGCTTCGTATTTACTCCCTTCCAACTAGCACAACATACATTTAAAAGTTAATATGGTCATAGACGCCTCATTCTGCATGCAAGGTATTAGATCCTAGGGGTTTCTATAACTCATTGCCTCTGTATGTAGGTTAAAGGGATAAATGTGTAGGAATATAAATAAGGAATAATGCCCAAAAATTGCCAAAGTCATTCAAACCCAGCCATTGCATTTAATCAGACCACCATCTTCTGCTAACAAAATCCCAACACACTAATATGTGGCAACCCAAAAAATGGTAGGAGACAAGGAAGCATGCACAGAGAGAGTAACTCCTTACTGAATAAACAAACAACAAACACAATATAAAGAGATTATAGAACATATTAAAGTCAACAAAGAAACACTACTAAAGCCTTACAAATTAGAAAAGAATGAAATGATGATGAAATAAGAAGAGAGATGTGGTATATATGGTGGCCTTGTGCAGCATTGCAGGACTCAGACTCAGGGATAACACTGCTAGGTCCCTCTATTAGCAGGCTGAAGTGAAGTTCTCCCTCACGGAATTGAAAGTTGCAAGCAAAAGTGAGCAAAATGACCCCCAAAAACTCAATAGACAAATTTGGGCCTCAACAGCTGATTTTTCAAAATTACTCAGTTGACTCATAAGTTTTCCCAATAACTCATGAGTCAACCAAGCTTTTCTCATTTCTAGTTTAACTTACCATTTAATCAACGAGTCCTGTGCATACCAAAACAGTTTTTGGTTCATGTCATAACATAATTTATTTCCAAGGTTACAGCAATGCACATGCTTGAAATTACATTTTTCTTGCTCCAAGTATCATGGTCATAACGTTAAATGTAAATCTGTAATAGACAGATGTACAGACCTGAACAAAAGTAAAACCTTATTTGTGATATATAAGAAAAAAAACCCAGAACATTTTCCATTTTAAAGACCAAAAACAAGGAAAAGAATCTATGCCAATAAAATTCATGTTTCTTTTGCACAAACCAAGGAGACATCTTAAGAAGCCTTTAGACTGAGTGCAGCATGCCTGAAACTGTCTTCAAGGCCTTCACTCATCGTACATGCATATACAAGATCCCAGTTAGGTACGAGCTACTATGACAACTATAATCAAGATAATACAAAGGCAACATGCAAAAGCTCTTCTTATGCTCCTAGAGGTCTGTGGCCTGACTATAAGTAAAATCAACCCCCAACTAAACTTCAATCAATAACAAAAGGCTGTCGCATGTACAAAAACACCGTCACACCTTCACAGCAATCAGTCCTAGACATTCATGCATTCAAATTTCAGACAGCATCCTCTAGACCTAAACCCTAATCCATCCTTATAAAAGAATTGGTGTGCATCAGCATCGGAAACCTCATTTTGAACATTTCTAAATAACAAATAGAATAATGAAGCAACATGAGGTTTCCATAATAATGAATCTCTTAACAACTTTTACAACTGGAGCAAGTGCATGTTGAATAAAAATCACCACTAATATTTGTTCGAAAAGGAACACTTCCTACATAGCTGTAAACAAAGCTCAAAGAGAAGCAATAATTACCTTCTTTTTTGTTTAATAATTGAGGGTGTACAACAACAAGCATTGTGATGACCCCACCTGGAACCTCACCGACAGGGACTCTTGAGTCTGCAAGTGTCTTATTGTTCTCCAGGATTCTCCCCGCATTAATGAGTTTCATGTCATTTATTGTTTTAGGAGCATTTTCTTTGCCTAAAATGTACAAATAATACATTCATTAGTCATTAATATACACCAAAAAGGTAAAAGGAGCAATAAGATGAGGTTGGACATGCAAATAGTAACAGAAAAAAAATAAAAGTGGCACAAATGATGCCATCATTTATCCAATTGCAATCAAAGACTCGAGGTGCCAACTGGACTGTAAATATGCTTTCATCACTAGCAAGGAGAGTGTACTCATTATATCTTCATTCTTGATATGTTTGGATCGATAACATTTGCAAAACTAGGGTAGGAAGCAGGAGGGGTGGGTGGGTGCCATAGCATTGTATAGTACGATTCAATAAAAACAAATTAAGACCAAATGAAGCTAGAAAAGTAATGCAAATAACACTTACATAATTACCAAAAGAAAGAATACCTACATTACTTAAATTTTGAACATGAAAAAGACAGTGCACTTACAGCATACTAGTATTAGAGAGAAGTGTAACATAGGAAAAATGGTCATAGTAATTTGGGCTAACATTAACAATTATGATATGAATCTTACCTTCCAAAAGTTTAAATATGAAGTAGTCGACTTTTTAAGATATAGTAGTTAGATTTAGCTTAGTGATTGTAATAAAGAGAGAGGAATAATTCTCTGAAGAGCATCATGTAGCCTCTCTTTCACAGTGTATTAGGGGCACTGTTCTTGAACAAGGCTTGAATATTCGATTATCTTTGGATATAGGTTATTGGATATTGAATACTTGATTATTTGGATATTTATTTGATTGGCATCACCTATTTGTTATTGCTGTTGTATGCACTGAATTATTCTCAGGCATATTGGATTATTTGCATTGTTGATGCATGAATCGGAAATAACGTGTTGGTTCAATGCAAGTGGTATGAAAGAAACAATCTCAGCACTTAAAAGGTGTCAATCTTCTAGTCTATATGTCTAATCCCAAGTAGAAGAGAAACCATAGAAGCATTTTTAATGGCTATAGAGTGTCTAGATTTATCATTGTACACGGGTTTAACAGGCATAAAGAACATGAAAGCATGATAGTGAGATGATATTTGTTGACACCTAAAATACATAACAGTCGTTTGTAAATTGACCAAAGTCCAGAGAACAAAACATCAGAAGCTTATAACTGAGAAGGTTATTACTTCTACAAGGATGTAAATTATGACCTAACACTAGGTAATATCAAATGCATGACTACTGAACCAATGTACTGATCAGAAAAAGATACCTTCTCTACTGCCCTTGCCCCGTGTGACTGTTAGCATTATTTAATCAATAAGCCAAGTTTGAATACCCTCATACTAGTGCAAAGGGAGAAGAATAAGGCCTACTGGACATACAGAAGGGTAAGCTCGAAGCCTGCTAAGATTAGTCGTTGGATATACCTACTGAAGGTTGCTGAAAAGAGTTCAAACTACACAATGGGGTGGCACAAGAAAATAAGAAGTTTCAAATACATAAATAGTTGGATAACATGGGAATAAAATACACCACGGCAGACTAAGCATGATATACATGTTGTAGAAAATGTTTATGTAGTCTTTCAATGAATGCAACCACATTCAGAATTGTGGCCTAGCAAAGAATTAAAGAAAATAAAATTAATGGTTGCAGTCAAATTCACAGCAAAACAGATGTGAACCTTAAATACAACAGTTTAAAATGTTTGTGGGCATTACATTCGAGTCTTCAGTCTCACTAGCTCAAAATCATAATCAGTCATAAGATCAAGGATATTGATGAAGGGGATTGATGATAATCTATCCAACTTTTAAACATCTCACCTAGGAGCTGTGTTTGTCATCCCAATTTGTGTGTTGATCAATGATAATAGCTACTCAAACAAGATGTGCCACCAACAAACCATATCTTATTTATATTTTCCAATGGATGTTTATAAATTCTCCTGCAAAGATCACCAAAAAGAGGCCTTGAACTTGTTGACCTAAATAATAAGGGGATTAGGTTTTTTAAAAAGTACAACCTCCATTAAAATTGGGTCATCTATCTGAGAATGGAACCCTATGCTCTCATAGCATACACACAATTAACATAATGTGTTTTCCATTAAGACCAGAGAATTCAATCACCACCAAAATATTATAGAAAATATTTAAATCATCCTAAGCTGCTTTGACCAGTACTCTAGCAGGCTAAGGTTTAAAACTTTCTCCATATTCAAAGCAATGCCTAAAGCAGAGAACCTAACGCAATTGCTGCTTTACAGAAGGATTCACACATTTTCTTATACATTTTTCAAGATGGCAACTGGTTCAGTTATAGTCACAACTACATTTACATTGCCCACTTTGATCAAAATTAGATATACTTGGCTCTTAGAACAAAATTATAAGTTCACGAAGAACCTTGTACCTTCCAATTTAGATGACAAGAACTGTTGATGCCTGCACATCAGTGTGCATGTATTGGTGCAATTTTCATAGTTTTCATAAAACATAAGAACATGCACTAGAAGGTACTTTTGAATTACTCACGTCAAAAAGTTATCACAATCCCGAAACATGTTTTAAATAACTGCATCCTGAGGATCTCAAACCAATTATCTGCCTGTGCTTATCAAATTTGTAATTTTGTCATAATTCCAAGGCAAGTCTTTTCCAGCAGAATTGTATCCACGTTCTTACAGCTTGCTCTCTGACTATGCTGCCATTATTTTTGAAGCATGGAAATTTGGGGCCAGAGAATGTTAAAAAAACCACAAGAAGGGATTATTTTCGAGTTTTAACAGAAGCCAGCGGACGATGTTTCAGCTCTGTTGACTTAAGGACAACACTGTTATTGTTGAAACATTGCCAAAACTTTCTAACCTCCCTAAACCAATTAGAGTATGTATTTTGTATCAACTACATAATCAAGGTGGAAGTATTTTAGCATCCATAATAACAGACGGGCGGATATGCTCGAAGGAAAAAAAATGTCAAAATACTGCACAAGAGGTTGCTTCAGTCTTCTTTTCCTGACTTCTGCCCAACCTATCTGACTTGTTTCCCTAAATCTATTCAGTTTTCATTCACTTGCCCTTGCTCAACTCAAAAGTTGCTGCGCAGCTGCTCCATATCAGCTCAGTTTATAAAAAATTGCAAAACTTAAAAAAAAAGGGAAACGGCCCATTTTATATAGCTCAATCCTCTAAATAAATCAATGATATATTCATTTATATCATTCAAAAATTCGTCTCGCACTTGGCAATCATTGCCAGTGGGTTTGGACATCCTTACTATAGAGGCCTTGTTCTTAGTTTTCATTACTTCATGTTGTATCTAGTATTTAGACTTCTTCTTTACTTCACTTTGTATTTTAGTATTTAGACATTTTCTTACATTCGTTTAGCTTTTTGTCTTTTTGTTCTAGGAAACGGTTTAGCACTTCCATATTCTATTTTTGATAGATATATTCATCAGTACCATTAACCTTTGTTTATGATTAATCTATAGCCAATGAGTTGAAATCAATAAGGCATCCCGCTTCTGGACAACCCCTCAATGAGTCAATGTCTGGACTTAATTTTTTGAAGAAGCTGATAACTTAACAGTTTCTATTTAGAGACAACTAGATGACAAAGGGACTCATTTTAGAAGTTTGGCCGACAATCCACTAGAATGCCGTCATCCTTGACCGTAATGCTGGAGGAATCATGGAAAAGAAAGCAGAGTACAACGTCCACAAAGTCAAGATATCCATTTCTTTTAAATACATATGTTGCTTTAACCAGATTTTATTTTCTCACTTAATATTGTAATTAAAAAATCTTTAAAAGGATAAAAATCTATTATAGCTTGTCAAACACTCAGATTATTGCATAAATCACAGAGCAGAAATAGAAAACAAAGAATTTACACAATTCTGACCTTGTGGCCACTTTGCAAGTATGCTTTCCTTGAGAGTGGCAATTGTAGCAGCCGGTGCATATTTGTGAGGACCAATGTCGGTACCATCATTGAGTCGAAACTTCAGTTCCAGCAATTCCCCTCCTGCCATTTCAATTCTTGCTAGTATATATGTGGACCCAGGAACAACATGCCTTCCAATTCTTAATCAATTTATCACAAGTGCATTCTATAATCCTCGCTTAAGATCTCAAAGCCTTGCAGGAGTAAAAGCAGTAAACAACGTAGAAGCTTTTATCTTACCAAAATACTTTGCAAGAGTAATAACTTATCTTAAACATCTGCTTATTCAATAAAAACTTTTCAAGAAACAGACCCAAATTCCAAGTCCTGAGGAGCACTTTCACAGCATTTTAAAACCCTCTGTAAAGTTCTGGTATGGAAGATAACATCTCAGTACTGTTGAAGTCCGAATTTCTGACTTGCATTTATTGCACTGTGGAAATTAACTGCAAAAATTTAAATTGCCAAGAGGGTAATTCAAGTCAGCTCTCTTCACATGGACCAAGGTTCAATCCCTAAAACATGCTGACATCATAGTCACAACATTCCTTGTGCATGTCAAATACAGTAACAAAATGATCAATCCAGCAAATACAATATGTACAGAAAGAAAAACAATATATTCCAGGTTTTTGAAAAGTAATAATTTATAATAATTTTACCCATAATTTATATTTCCTCATAACAAATGCATGTTTACAAGCTAAATTTGATTGTTTAACATCCAAAAAAGAACACGGGATAGGATATTGAGCTAAAAACTTCAACTGCTTTGAACCTAGCCTGCTGTGGTCGATCGGTCGGTTGACTGATCCGGCAATTCAAGATCCTTTTTCTGGGTTATTATGGCTATCTTCTGATATTGTTGTTTTAGGGAATGTATCTCATCCAATGAGGTAGATTCTAAATTCTGAGTGAGTTTCATGGAATAGGGATTCAAAATTAATAGATAATTGACTTTTTTTACATCATTTTAGAAACTAAATTCTTAATACGCCATAAAAAATAGCTGTTAAAGTTTTAATGTTCAGTGAATCTTTCAACTGTTAAAGTTTTAATGTTCAGTGAATCCTTCAACTTCCCATTAATAACATTGGACAGCCACTATAAAAAGCATTCTCCGATAGAGAATTTAACTTTCAGAAACACGATTTTATCTTTGAAATTTATTTATTTTTATATTATTTAAAGGCAGGATACATCAAAACCCCGTGTATTTTGCTTTTTCTTAAATGAATTGTTCTGATCGGTTAAAACAAAATCGTGACTACAAAACATTTTGATAATAAAGAAAAAAAGTAACCCCGCGAGAAAATGAAAACAATTCAATAAAATTTGGGAAATTTCCACCATTATTACCTCTGAAATCCGTAGGATCAGCGGGTTGTTTAGTAATAACCAAAATCGAGGGCTGCAAGTAGAAGAACAATAATAAATATTCGAGACTCAAATTTAAACGTTTTTTAGGCTAAAGATTGGCAAAAAAAGAAACAATCGATCCGAAACCTGGAACAGAGGATGAAGTGCAGGGGTGGAGGTCTAGAGATCGAATCCTTCCATTGCAGAGCCTTGCCGATATTTTTTGGAAAAATGCCGTTTGTGTTCTGACGTGTAAAAGAGCCAAAGATTTATTCTGAGTTGAACGTTGGCCCCGGTCTAAATACTGTTCACGCGTATACGTGTCATAAGACGGAGTGTCTGGGAAATGGATACAATTCTCCCTGGGGATCTGTAGCGAGGGCTTTTCCCTAGCCAAGTGGTGAGTCTGAGTAGGTGAAACCCTCTTTGAATGGTATGAGAAGTATTTATTTTTTAAATGTCTTACAGTTATAATAAAAAATTAAAAAGTTTGGGAATAACCTTTTTTCCATTACCAAAAAATAAATATAAAATTCTAGGTAGATATAACTTTTGACAAAGTATCATAAAACATTG
>APFE030698401.1:39877-64835 GCA_000404065.3 Pinus taeda | reverse complement strand
ACAACCTTATGTTAAAATAAAATTATAGGTTATTATTTTTTTATTTTTTTTGGGTAGTTAAAGTGAATTTGACTTGGCCAAGTTAGCGGTGGTTTTTAAGATTGAGAACCCATGGTATTACCCATTTGTCTATGGACCAATTAACTACTCTCAATGCAATAACCAAAAATTTAACTTTGTTTAACACACTCACAACATAATGTAAAGCAATTAGCTACTCTAAATGCAATAACCAAAGCATTCATCACTAATTAAGGAAAATCATTTTTTATACACTTTTCCATTTATATCAATGGATGTTAACTTTTATTTGGCACACTTTCAATGATATCAATGGATATTGACTTTTATTTGGCAATGGATATTGACTTTTATTTGGCACACTTCCAATGATATCAATGGATATTGACTTTTATTTGGCAATGGATATGACTTTTATTTGGCACACTTCCACTAATATCAATGGATATTGACTTTTATTTGGCACACTTTCACTTATATTAATGGGTTTTGACTTTTATTTGGCACACTTGCAATGATTTGATCATTTGGGGTTTGAAGTCTTGTATATTTATTGAGATATTAGAGGATTATTATTATCAAGCAAAACTATAAATCACATCAGTTTTTGGATCGACGTCTTTCGAACCCCTATTGAGGGTCTTTTGAACCCCTATTGAGGTTCACCATAGTCACGTCTTTTTCCTCAATGCGTCGATCCAAAAACTGATGTAATTTATTGGAAAAAAATATCTAGAAGAATTTTGCTTGATAATCATGAATCACAAAAACCTCCATTCTAAGTATTATTATCTTTGTGACCATCAAATAGTAGCATAACAAACTTTAGACATTTAGCTTTGTATTAAAAGATTGAAATCTAATTCGACTAGCATGCCCTACATTATAGAATATATGTTTTACTTCACCTAGGTATATCTCAAAAAGCATTAATAATTCCCATTTGCATGGGACACTTATATTATCCAAGCAAGTCAATTTTGGTTTCCATTATCAAACCCTAGTCAATTTAAACCCTAGTAAATTATTAAGTTAGGTAATGAATTTAGTTTATTTTGGATTTTTTTCTTTATCTTTGTATTTGAATGGTTTTTGTTTTTTTTGGTTAGGTATGTTATATGTGTATTAGGGTAAGGGTATAGATTTCTGGGAGCTATTAAAAAAATATAGAAAATGGATAAATTGATCAATCTACATTTAACCATCAATATCTTTTAATCTATAAGGTACTAGAATTAGAAATGGAGGTCCAAAAGGAATAAGATTTATTGCTCAAAAGGTGCATTCTCATCCTCATATTATCATTGTTCTAACTAAACTTTTCATTCCAAACAAGTAACTAACTTCACATGTTTGTTGTCGTGGATAATTGAATAGTTTGTTATAGTTACATATGTCAACACCCACTCTCATAATAATAATAACTAGCATACCTTTGATGTGGGGAAAGGAAAGGTCGAAGAAAATCATTCTCATCCTCATTTATCATTGTTCTAACTAAACTTTTCATTCCAAACAAGTAACTAACTTCACATGTTTGTTGTCGTGGATAATTGAATAGTTTGTTATAGTTACATATGTCAACACCCACTCTCATAATAATAATAACTAACATACCTTTGATGTGGGGAAAGGAAAGGTCGAAGAAAATCAGGATTGTTTCATTGCTTAAACATTGTATAAGTGTTTTTTATAATCTATGAGTTGTCAATCAATGTAGTATTTTATTACGTTTAAATTATTGAAATTGCATCTATATTAAAGTTTGTAATATATATTCAATTCACTTTTTGGCAAAGTTGAGAAATGTCCAAAAATTTCTTAGAAGTTGGAATGAACCATTGTCATGGATTGCCTTTCAAGGTAGCCTATTAAAGGGATGACGAGTGGCATATAGTGGAAGAGAATAGAGGAGAGAGTAAGAGGAGAAGAAGGGTATTTCTAGAGAGGAGAGTTCTAAGAGGCAGTATGCTCAAAGACTATAGGACAATGGAGACATATGTGCCTAGCCACAAATGAGAAAAGATTGTTGTTGAGTTCAATCCCCTTGAAATTTTGTTTTTTCTAGTGAGTAACAATGCATAAGGTTTACTATGCATAGCTTACCCCTTTTTAATCAACTTCTCGTAATGAAAATCTCTATAACCTTTCCATTTGGGTTTTTGGAGTAAATCCCTATTGTAATGGCACATGACTAAGCACCTTTTTCTATGGTTTCTATCGTTGTGCTGTTTCATTTACATTAATGCACGTGCATTATTTAATATACCCATATCAACACAGTCATATATCCATTATCACATTTCTACATAGAACCCTATTTGTTGGGCATAAGAATTGTGCATGTGTCTTTTATATGCTATGGGATTAACATGTTAATTGGCTCGTTTGCTAGTGTAAATATCACATCTACAACAATATGCATCTTGCTCTATTTAATGATACGAAACACTAAAGTATTGCAATTACTAGTATATGAATGTGAATTCAACCTCTTGGAATTTGGTAGTAATCTAACAAAAATATCAATGTGACATGATATCTACAACCCCTCTATCATGCTTGATTGTTCGGTATATAGTCTCATGTCTCAACCAACAATGATTTGATTTCAATGTTATGATTAATTATTTGGATTGTTGATTTCAACCACAACTTCCTTGCTTGGTTTATTTGGGTTGTTGAAGCACTAGGACCCACTAATTGATGGCCATAGTGCTCATTCCTAGTTGATGGTGGTGTTTCTTTTTAGTTGATTCACTATTTAAGGCATATAAAACTCGCCTATAGCCAACCCTTCATCCAATTCTTGCATAGTGCAGTAATATATTCCAAGTCACGTGATTTGGTAATTATCGTTGTAGAATGGGTTGTCAATTCTAAATTAGAATGTCACTGGTTGGTTTCCTTCACTATGGTGATATCAATAGCTAAAAGGGACCACTTACATCCTATTATAATTGTGATTAGGAAGTGTTGGATATGAATTGAGTTCTAAATCAGAGTATATAAACTTAGTTTGCAAACAGATTTACGAGTGTTTTATGGTGCATATTGGAACATTGTTTGCTTTGACAATTTTATCAAACTATCTATATTTTCCCATTCAAGAATAAAGAATGAAAAATTGTTTGCATCAAAGATCTATGTTGACATAATGAATAAGTTACATGCATGTTATTTATGGATCATGAGGTATTAAAGTAGGTTCATTAGAGGCATTGAAATAGCTACCATGGGAAGCTAGAAGAGTTGACAAACTTCAACAAGAAGATCAAAGAGGAAAGTTGGTATTGGAGGCAGAAAGAAGATGAGATGGAAAAAGAACCTGTCAAATGTCAAGACTTCTTTGCCACTATGAGGGAAAAATTAGACGTGAGTAGATTACAACTCTTGTAATTGGAGGAGAAATTAACTCAAATAGATAATTGGCAAGAGGAGAGGTTCATCGAATTAACTACCTAGTTATACTAAGATTTGGTAGCAAAGAAGGGGCCTTAAAGAAGTTACACGCAATTACATAATTGACCAAGAAATCCCTTTATATTGTCAGTATGGATGCCAACACCATGACAAGATCAAGCATGATAAACTCACCTTCCAAGATCCTTCCTCAAGAGACCTTCATTGACTTTAAAAAACACACTAGAAGTTCCAAACCTATGAGACAAATGGTCTATGATAGATAAGGGTTAAAAAAGAAAAGGCAAGGGATTGTGACACCCCATTATAGCTCAATGGAGGCCCAAGCTTAAAGACCTAGGATTTATGGACAATAATCCAACACAAGTTTATCCCAACCCACCTTTGTCGGGGTAAGAAGAATCGGAAAAGAAGCCATTCCCATGGAGGAAAAGGTAGTTGGAAACGGAGTGTGCAACAAGTTGTTCAAATCTACTTGTGGAATCTTGGAAGGGGGTAGAAAATAAATGATTATGTTATCCATATATGCTCCAACTCTTGAGGGGCCAAGCAAACAAGCTAGCAAGCATCATCACAAACTAAAAAGGTATGGAATAGTATCTTTAGTTTGTTTTATTATTAAAGTAGGGGCCATAAGGCTAGCAATTGTTGGCATCTAAAAGGCCAAACAACCCATGTAGGAACTATATCTAGGATTGCATGTTGGTTGGACATTGGGAGGCAAAATGTAGGAAGCTTCACCCAAAACTCCATCGTAGAACTAAACACCCAAGAAGAAATATTAAAGAGCCATGGTCAAGGGAAAGGAGAATCTTATTGCACTTGCAACTGAAGGAGTAACAATTTTCAAATGACCTATTGCAGAAGTAAATGTTATCCTTGACGATGATATGGATGATAAGCTTATGCTAGAGGCAACTCCTATTTAGCCCCTATTCTTTGTCCTAGAATGGAGGCTACACCCTCTCTTCTAGATTCATCAAAGGATGCTTGAAGGAAAATAAGCAGAAGATTGAAGGGATTTGAACCTCATGGGAACCAAAATCCTACAAATAAGGAGGTGTGATACAAATTGGATCCTCGTCAAAATATCTTTGTCAAAATTTTAATAACAAATTAATTATTTTATTGACAAACTTGAGGAAATGTTCAAAATACCCTTTGAAGATGAAATGAAACACTGTGACAGTTTGCCTTCTAAAATAGTCCATTAAAAATGAAGGGTATCATCAAGAAGGGCATTCAATGAAGAAGAAAGGAGAGACTAAGAGGAAATGAAGAAGGGCACTTCTAGAGAGGATAACCCTTAAAGGTAGTCAACTCAAAGATCCTAGGAAAAGGGAGACATTGTGCCTAGCCAAATGTGAGCAAAGATTATAGTTGATTTCAATCCACCTATAAATTTGTTTATGATAGTGAGTGACAATGCATAAGGCTCTATTTGCATATTGTACCCTTGTTATTAATCAATTCCTCTTAATGAAAATCCCCTGGAACCTGGATTTTCCATTTAGATTTTTAAAGAAAAACTATATTGTTATGGCACAAGACTAAGCATTGTTTTTTGTGGTTGTTATGTCTGTTGTTTTGGTTATAATCTAGTTTCATTGTTCGGTTTATATTAATTCATGTACACTATTTAATTTACCCATATCAAGACAATCCCATATCCATTACTGCATTTCTACCTTAAGCTTTATTCATTGGGCATAAGAAATTGCCTATGCATATGTTGATCCATATAAGGGACTTATAGCCATCTCGTTTCACCAACACAAATACCATGTGGAAATCAACTACTTATCTTAGTGTCAGTTCTGTACAAAGGGATCTATCTTTTGATGGTGTTGGGCCTCTATTTCTCTATCTTGTACACTGATCTTTGTTCTTGGGATGTTTGTAAGGACTAGAATATGTCAATTAATGCCCGTTATTGCTAAGTGTAAGATGCACACGATACTTAGATGATAATCCAATAATCACTACGACTATGAGGAAAAGATTACATATTAACAACAAACGAGTAGGTATACACAAAGTGGTTATGCTTCTTGGTTCAAGGGTTAGCTCTAGATGTGGTAATGAGTGCCAAATTCTCCTTCATTATTCCCTAACAACTAAGGAAATATGGCTTGCTTGTATGATGAGCTACCTTATTGGTTTTTTATGGTGGTCAAAATTACTGATATGGAAGTCCTATATTTTCAAAGTGTTCCCAAGATTTATGGTCTTAATGCAAAATTGAACATAAACTCATATTAAATCATTTACTAGCGTTGTAACATCCCCACGAAATTTCAGGACCAAAATTTCAAGAGGTTGACCAAGTTTGACCTGCTTTGAATTTGACTCTTGGGAGTGACTTGGAGGAGGGTTGGATTTGGAATTTTGGTGGCAGTCTTATTCTTGGTCTTGAATATCTCATCTTTATCTGATTCTATAAGATAAGGGTTGTTGGGTTTTACCCTCGTGGGGTTTTTCCTTGGCTTGGAGCCTAATTTTTGGTGTCTCTTGTCTCTTTATGATCTTTATGTTTTGAACATTTGTTTAATTGCTTGATGAAGAGAACATAACAAGTAATAAGAAAGAAAATAACATTCACAAGTAATTATCAAGAAGAGAAATCAAACCTAATCTACACTATACTTGGTTTCTCAACTTGGCATCAAAGTTATGGTGAAGGCAGAAGCACTATTGAAGAAGTCGTAATCATTAGTAAGTCTGGTGTACAAGCCTTAAGAAGGTTTTGAAGATAATGCAAGTGGAACAAAAGCCTTGCATGGTTAAGACCATTACATCTATGACATAAAGGTTGTTGAAGGAATGCTCTTATATCTCCAAACAAAATAATAAATATATTTCAAGCAACCAAAGGAAGAAAAGAAGCAAATCAAAGCTTGGAAAAACAACTCATATTTGTGTTCGATCATTTTTCAAAAAGAAAACTAAATTCTCTGTGCTTCGCATCCTGAGGTGTAGGCCAAAATCTATAAATCATATTTTTAACAGAAAATTTGAATTTGTGACATGAGTAAGAAGATCAAAATATGAAGCTTGTAAAATTGTAAAAGATCTGAAAATAGTGACTAATACTCTATGATAATGATCTGAACTACTATAGAAGCAAGTTTTATTCTTTTGAAATCATATGGATAAGCATTCATTTGTTTATGGAGAAGACTATTGGAGACCATCAACATAAATGCATCTAATATGAATTATAAGTCAAGGCTACTCATCCTTGAAGGTTGAACATAGAAGAAAAAACTAAATGCTTTTGAAGAAAACAAAGCTACAAGGATATTTGGGAGGAAAATAAAAAATAAAGGTCTGAAACAAAAATGTACGGTGGAAAAAGATAGTGAAATTTGTAGCAATAACTTTGTGGAATCTCTGGTCCATATAATAGTATGAATGATGAATTTATAGGCATACAAATCAACTTAAGGAACAAGACTTATCTATGACATATCTCTCTAAAATATCCGAGCTCCTTTTTCGCATACCTTTGTACAAAATGAATTGAAAATTTGGTGATCAACTCTATGCAACAGGATCAATAGTTTGGGGTATATAGTCTGTAGAAGGGACCATAATCATCATTGTAAATAGAAGCCAAGACTTTGTGGTAAACTAGTTGAATTATTAGTATGCAAAAATAATGTCAAGACTAAAGGTCTATATTTAGAAAAACAATGTCATGTTTCCTTGCAAAAGGGACAAAGGCATATGAAAGTTGATGGAAATACAAGTTATAACAAATTCATATTTGTGGCACAAGTTTGTGAAATAGTCATAATACTGAGACTCCTTTCCTATGCATAAATGAAGGATGAATTACACCATGAATCTTACATATATGATATGGAAGTCTGAAAGATATAATTAAAAGCGACTAAAGGTTATGGAGAGTGTTAGCCTCCTGCTCATAGCAGGTATTCATCTTTCATGATCGACATTTTTACAGGCCAAATATGTCATACTTTGCATGCTGCAATGTTCCATATTTGCTACTGAGGCAAGGAGGGCACAAACCTTGTCTGCAAGCATTTGGGGCAGACCAGTTTGATGACCGAGACCCAGACGAGAGGAAGCACAAAAGTTCATTCTTCAATTGGTGGTACTTTGGAATGTCCAGTGGTTTTGTGCTCATGTACATTCAAGAAAAATGTTGGATGGGGTTTGGGATTTTGTATCCCAACCTTGGCAATGGCAATAGCACTCTCTGTTTTCATGTGTGGGACAAGATTGTACCGACATAAACTGCCTGGTGATAGTCTGTTCACTGGAATCACCCAAGTCTTTGTAGCCAGTATCCGTAAATGGAATGTCTCTGTTCCTTCTCTGGGAGAAAAGAAAATATATGTTATTCAAGAAGAACAACTTTTAAAGGTTGAAAAGAGTAGAGAGCTTTTTGCCTACAAATCAGCTAAGGTTTCTTGACAAGGCAACTGTGGGAGTTGATTTAGATTACAAGCATAAAGACTTTAACTGGAGACTATGCACAGTTACACAGGTTGAAGAGGTGAAACTTGTTCTAAGATTGTTACCCATTTGGGTGGCTTGTTTGATGTATGGGGTTGTCTTTGCACAATCCCCAACATTCTTCACAAAACAAGGAAGCACAATGGATAGAAAGATTGGTGACAATTTTGAGATTTCTGCCGCATCTTTACAAAGCTTCATTAGCCTCTCTATTCTTGTGCTTGTGCCTGTGTATGATCGCATATTTGTTCCAGTGGCCAGAAAAATAACAAAAAACGAGCGTGGTATAACACTGCTTCAGAGGATAGGTATTGGTATATTTACTTCCATTCTTTCTATGACTGTTGCTGCCTTGACAGAAATAAAAAGGCTCCAAGTGGCAAAGGATAATGGATTAGAAGATATGCCCAATGCCACGATTCCATTGAGCATTTTTTGGTTGCTTCCACAATACATACTATTTGGTATATCAGATGTTTTTTACAATGATAGGACTGCAAGAGTACTTTTATGATCAGATGCCTGACACAATGAGAAGCTTAGGTATCGCTCTCTATTTGAGTGTTTTCGGCATAGGTAGTTTCTTGAGCAGTTTTTATATTTCTATTCTTGAGGAACTAAGTAGCAGAGGGAAGAAGCAGAGCTGGTTTGCTGACAACCTGAACAGAGCTCATTTGGACTACTTTTATTGGTCTCTGGCTGCACTAAGTGCACTGTTCCTATGCATCTATTTTGCATTTGCTAGCTGCTTCATATATAAGAAAGTAGAAATCGATATTTGCCATGATGATGAAGAAACAACCTAATGCGCAAAGATAATGATTCCTGGATAATTCAATTAAGAATTCTTCAATCATATTTATAAAGTGACATGCATATCTCAAAGCATTGGAAGGATGTATATACTGGGTATGATTAGTCCCTTCGTACATTGGACTTGAATACTATGGTCGTTCTGTTGGTATATATGTTCTGGAGTAGAACAAGCCATCCAAGAAAAGTTTGCCTGCTTCTGCCAAAACAGGCAAACCACCACTCATCCCCGTTGATGGACAAACTAAAAATGTCGATGTAGGTTGGATCTCCTTTGGGAGATTCATTCTAGACCTGTTCAAGTTTGCAGCAAAAATCATAGGTGCTACCTATGCTTACCTTAGGGGCTTCACTGGAAGAAAAACAACACAAAAGAAAGGAGATTTGTGGCCACTCAAGGATACTCTTGTCATACCAGATGATGATCCCAAGTCTAAACCAAACCCAGTTAAGAAAAATTCAGTTGCGTCTGAAGACTCTAACGCTCATATTTTCACATCCGTATCCTCAAAATTCACTCAAAATCTTCATGCTCGTTCTGTTAGAGTTACTAAAAGCACAATGAACTTTGATAAGTCCATGAATCATAATAACCGCAGCCTAGCTTATAAAGGTGAAGATAGAAATTATATGCAATCATTGAGGCACCAATCATCCGCTCTTGAGACATATTATGAGAAAAGTTATGATTCAAGTAATGGAGTGGTGTTTGGAGCAGTGCAAGAGACTGAAGGCAAAAATCAGATTGTAGACATCAAGCCTATTAAAGCATCTAGAACTTATGCAGGAAACTGTAAAGGATGAGAAACATGTTTTATCATCAAGACCCTATATTTTGTTGAATGAACAGCTTCAACATTTCAAAGTTGAGGTAGAACGATATCAGAGCAGGATTGAGTCACTGCAGGCAGAAAGAGAGAGTCTTCTCAGGCGAGAGAAGGAAATGTGCTTGAAAGTTGAATCAGCTGATGTTGCACGGAGATTGGCCACCAATGTTGATGCCAGGATAATCGAGCTGGAGACCAAATTACAAGACTGTATGGCAGTATCAGTATGCGGCATTGGTGGGCCCATTTCTTTATGTTCTGGAATCACCTAACGCTAGTTCTTACAATGGAAAGATCTCTGCTGCAGACATTCAGCGAATGGCCAGGGAACTCGGCGAGGGTTTTAGTGCAGAGGCGGGTGCTGAATATGATGCTGCATTAAATGAAGCAATCAGAGTTATACAGGAAGTAGTGACACATATTAATGATCAAATGGAAGAGGTTAGATATGAGATCGAAGAGTTGGAAGCTAAAGAATGTCAGGAGAATTAATGAACTATGTCTTAGCTGGATTTCTGGGTATATTGTAAGAGGCATTGGCAATTGTATGTCTACTACCTGATTTTTTTGTGTATAACATGTGAGAGCGACCTCTATATATTACAGCTTTTCTGAGATTGCAGTGAAGGCTTGTGAAATGTTGTAAAACGATGGATTTTATAACGAGGATTGCTATATACTACATCAAACAAAGGTACTACATGACTCTCTTATCCGTCTAGTGCCTACAAGGCATTTAGAGGTTCTGTGCGAATGCCAGCAGCAATGTGTCGTGTAGTTGGTCTTAAGCCCACTTATGGATGCGTACCCACTTAGGTGTGCTTCCATTCAACTGGACGGTTGGAATGGTTGGTGTGCTGGCAGCAACGGTGGAGGATGTGCTGATTGTATATGCAGCGATTTTGGGACATCTTCCAACCGATCGATTGGTTTCATTCCCCCCTCATACAAGGCTACCGTTGCTGGAAAACAACAAGAGCGTTGGTAATCTCAAGCTTGCCAAAAATACGAAGTGGTTCGAGCATTGTGATGTCGATATAAGGAATACTTGTCGGTGGGCATTAAATTTATTACAATGCCACTATGGACATAAAGACACTTTTGGTTCTGTTGCCTTCATACCATATTCAGTTGTTTTCACTGGGCTACGTATGCAGCGATATGAAGGAGAGTATCAAATAGCTCGAGAAGCCCTTGAAGAGTTCTTTAAAGAATGGGTTTTTGTTCAAGATGTGTCTTGGTATATTCCTTCAGAGGTAGAAAGACAAAAGGCCCCTTGGTGCATAGCGCAGAATTCTCATTTATCTATGAAAAAAATACCTGCAAATTGTGGAACTCTATGCTGTTAAAGTGCTTGTGAATGGCTTGAAAAATGAAGAGCTTGCTCTGAAATGTTTGGAGAAATTAAAAATATTGGAGGAACCCGGGAAATTGCACTGAAGATAAAATCGTTGTCAGGGCTTCAAGAATCAAAATCTGTTAAATGTTTTCCCACCCTTCTTCCGGCCATGAGAAAAAATTATCTCAAGCAAAAGATCTATCGCTAAGCAAGGGAGTGATTGAATTCTCACAGATGAGCAAAGCTTTGTCTGGAAGTAAAGACCTTCAATGCTTCTAATAGGCTTGAATACGTAGCTGTTTCCTTCAGTAGATGAAGTTATTGCTTCTTTTTGAGGACGTGCCAGAACTGCAAGGTGGCGAGCTCTTCTCGCTGGAGCAATTGCTGGACCTTCAATTCTTCTAACAGGCTTGAATACACAGTTGTTTCCTTCAGTAGATGAAGCTATTGCTGCTTTTTGAGGACGTGCCAGAACTGCAAGGTGGCGAGCTCTTCTCGCTGGAGCAATTGCTGGACCTTCAATGCTTCTAACAGGCTTGAATACACAGTTGTTTCCTTCAGTAGATGAAGCTATTGCTGCTTTTTGAGGACGTGCCAGAACTGCAAGGTGGTGAGCTCTTCTCGCTGGAGC
Organism: Pinus taeda; assembly: GCA_000404065.3. Classification (NCBI taxonomy): domain Eukaryota; kingdom Viridiplantae; phylum Streptophyta; class Pinopsida; order Pinales; family Pinaceae; genus Pinus; species Pinus taeda. The sequence goes on along the minus strand of APFE030698401.1, from coordinate 53,296 downwards.
AATTGTTGGACCTTCAATGCTTCTAACAGGCTTGAATACATAGTTGTTTCCTTCAGTAGATGAAGCTATTGCTGCTTTTTGAGGACGTGCCAGAACTGCAAGGTGGCGAGCTCTTCTCACTGGAGAAATTGCTGGACCTTCAATGCTTCTAACAGGCTTGAATACATAGCACAAAAGCTTAGCTGTATATATTCTAATGCGAGCAGTTGTCCTTGCATAACGATGCGGGATTAAAAGTAAAAAGTTTGGATCCTTGTGTAGGCCATTGACGTGGACACATGGAAGACATTTTTCTGATGTGCTTATCATCTTCCCAAATTTTGTCATCTTATATTTTGAATCAATATGGCTTGCCTTCCTCGTACAGGTCTTTCCTGAATAAACATGATGTAAAGGATGCCATGATCTTGAAAGGAGTAAAAGAGATTGCGTGTTCCAAGCCTTTGACAAGTTTGGCAGGGATAGAGAAATACTACAAGTCAAATGGTGTTGAGCTGAAATTAAATCCCACGATGAAAATTCCATGCTCGATTGTGCATGGAAACCAATCTTGTGCTGCCCATGCAATTTCCTTCTTTGTTCAGGCTTATGCAAGGGCATTACCAGTATATCTTCCAATGTATTTCATCCCAGCTCTCATTGTTCATAGGCAAGGACTTTTGAAAATGCCTTATACCATCTTGGGCAAAGGGTTGTTTGGCACTGCAAGATCAAGCTCGTTTCTCTCTATATATTGTACTTAAGCTTGGATATGGACATGCTTATTATTCCAAATAGTAAGGTCGTGTGATATTCCAACCCTTGCCGCTGGCGCTTTTCCAGCTGGCCTTGCATTATTGATCGAGAAAAAGAGTCGAAGAATGGAAATAGCTCAATATTGCTTTGCTCGTGCCCTCGAAAGCTTTTTCACTGCTATTGTATATACAGGCTTGCTACCCCGTGCAAAGAAATTGAAAAGAGTGGATGTTGTTGTATTTAGTTTATCAACAACTGTTATCATGCATTGTTACGCACAGGAAAGGGATGTCTTTCGCTCAAAGTACTTAAATGTACTTGACTGGGTCTTTGGCGTTCCACATGCAACTGAAGGTTCCTTGGGGAAAGTCAATATCAGTACCCGCGGAAAGCAGAATAAGGATTTGATCAATCGTAAGTTCTAGTGTATCACAATAAGCCCATCAAAAGAGAGCGAAGAACGTCACTGATGACACGCCTTATACAAGGAAAGCTTTAAAAAGAACGTCAATGCATTGCTAATTCAACTCTAAAGATCCGTCTTAAAGCCACTTAGCAGCAACAGAACCACCTAAAGAAGTAGTTCAGGTGATTTAAAGCCCATATATTTTATATGCTACATTCTTTGCTGTCTTCCCATTTTTTCATGAATTTTACATTTAAAGTGATGTTTCGCTTTATAAGAGGAAAAGGGTCATTCTTCATATTTTCAATTCGGCGGCTGAGCGCGCTCCTTCTCCAAAGGAGCATGATCATTTCTCAGCCATTCTAGGATCGCTTCAGGCCCAAATTGCCCCAAACAGCATGGTTTTGCCTCGGCAAGCCATCAATGCCCTATCTCCGCTATTTTGCATTGATTCATCACTTTTTGCCAGTGTTTTAATCGACCAAGTGTCGATAGCTTTCCAAAGGCAACAGAATGCCCAGCAACGTTTCTTTTATGCCAAATGTGGCAGGCAGGGGCGATTTTGCAGCGGCAAAGTGTATCAGTGGGAGAAAAGCGGCCCGATTCAGTTTAAAGAGTATCAGAGCGCCGAAAAGAGTATCAGATAAAAGAAATATCAATACAACAGTTATGACGCAAGAGCCCCAAAAGGTCAAAGAGTATCACCATAACATAATCAAAGCCATTAAAGGCGATTCATATCAAATTTTGAGAGAATCAGTGCCACTTAAGGGCAGCGGAACCGCCTAAACGATGCAGACAAAAGGATTCCATGCACAGTTATTACAGAGTTATGGCCATGAGGCTAGCGCACAGCTCCAGGACCATCGTTCAACCATTTTGAGGCTGCTCTCTCATGCGCAACCCTTAGTTGCATAACTTCAGTTGCCAGCTGCCCCAAAACACCTGTTTTAGATATTTTATGCATTCATTTCCAACACAACTTAGCATTAAAAACTTTATTGCTACAGATCTCTTTGGGATCTGTTTTGTTAGATATTTTTCAGTAATTTTTCACTTGACCGCTGTTCAAGGGCCAACATGTAAATATTTTTCTATTTAAACAACCCTCTAGACTATTTTATGGGTTGGTAGTTGGTTGGTTGATAATCTCATTTTGAGACCTGCGTTGTATGCTTTGAGAGATTTAATAAACAAAGATTACTGGAATACCTTATGTTTGGACTGTTTAATGTGGATTTGATGGTTGAAGAATAGATTACAGGATTCTTGTGCTTCTTCATGGAACAATAAGTTTTTCTCACCTGTTTTCAGTTGCTATGTTTGCTATATCATATCTGTGTCATGATCTAAAATTGCAGGAATAAAGAATAGCTCAGATGTCACATAGTCGTGCTCTGTCCTCAATTCCTGTTATTTCCCTATGTTTTCTTCTGAAATAGTTGTGAATATGAATACTTATTCGCTCATATCTACACTAGTTCCTCCATATATGAATATTGTTTAGGAATTTCTTAATTGCTCCTATATAATGTTCACTCACCTTCCCTATGTTAGCATAATGAAGGCTACTTAGCTGTATTTCATTCCTTGACATCCATTTCATCCTCATTCCAGCCTGATATTATTCCTTGTTTAACTATTATGCTCTGTATTTCCTTCTTTTCCAAAGAAAACACACCAGCAACCCTTAATCCTTGACTCCATGCCCAATGCTCTAAACTTCTTACGCTTCGCATGCCAACTCTGCCTGAATAGATCAACCATCCCACCAAACTCAAACAAAACCCATGTGCATCATATCTAGCCTAAGATCACCCTAAACAAAGCTAAATTACGAAGAGAGAGCCCTCTCTGATTGCAGGTAGGCTAGGACCCGCAGTCCAAAGATTGGTCTGGTGTTACCTCGGCCGTATCCCTTAAGGAGCCAAGGGACAACCTGAGAGATAACAGAGAGACTAGGCCTTCTCTATAAATTATGTATTTGCAAAGAACATTATAAGCAACCCAAAAGAAATATTTGTGGTTCATATCCTAGTTCGATGATTGGAGGTTTGAGGTACCTATGTTAGAGAAAGATGATACATGTCAACTAAAAGTAAAAGAAACGAATCTTAGCAAGGATGGATAGGTAAGGCTGAAGAGGTATGTATATCTTTTGCTTATTTGTAATTAATGACCTATGATGCTAGTTTCTAAGTCATGATGAAAGCACATAAGAATAAGCTAATGATCTTATGTTCTTTTAAAAGATAGTAGCATATTATGAATAGAACTGGATAAATATATTAGAGATTGTTGATATAGATTTTGAAGTATTTCGTTACATATGAAGACTAGGTATTTGTGATCAATGAATGAAATGAACTCCATCTCATAAAAGGCTTATCCATGGCATCTATAGGGTTTTTCAACTAACTCATTAGTTGTTGAAGTTTCTAAGTCTAACAGTTAGAAACCTTCCATGTACTTTCTAATTTATTCCTTCCTACTTGTTCTGATTAATTAACAAGTTATTTACCATGTAAATACTGAAAATAAATACAAGTACATGCTCAACACATTACAGATCATCAACTGAAGGAAACATAAATAAGCACACAATTGACACCATTATTTTTGGACTAATGTCCTTGGAAAAACCCAATCCGGGAAAACTGGTACAACTATCTTAGGGTTTGATTTATTAAGCAGTTTCAGAATACAATCTGGGTGCCAAATCCGGCTCACCCAACAGAGAAAAATCTCGGCAGTAATACCTCTCCTCCAGAGACAAATGCTCCAGTTGAAACCCCGGATAAACACTCCGACAACTCCTTAGCTCCAATCTTCCCCACGAAAAACTCCAATGTCAGCCTCTAGGGACTGCGTCAGCCTCTTCTACCCTCTGCGTCAACTTTCCCGGCAGTTTCGGCAGTTCCCAGCAGTTCTGGCTATTCACGGCAGTTCCAATTGTTCCCGACAGTTCTGGCTTCTGCCCGTTGCGTCAACTTTCTCGCTAGTTTCGGCAGTTCTCGACAATTCCGATTGTTCCCGACAGTTCCGGCTTCTGCCCTCTGCATTAGCTTTCCTGGCAATTCCAATTGTTCTCGGCAGTTTCGACTTCTACCCTATGCGTCAGCTTTCTCGGCTGTTCCAGTAGTTCTGGTTGTTCCCGACAATTCCGGCTTCTGCCCTCTGTGTCAGCTTTCCCGGCTGCTGCGCTGATCCTCTTAGAACTATCTCTACCTCTCTGCTTTTGTATTCAATACCCCTCAGTTGCAACTCCAAATCACTCTCTCAACTTTCTCAGCAAACCCAACCCTAGAAAGTCGAAATCTTGATCTCTTGGTGTGTCCTCCAAGTGACCCTCAAGCCTCCTCTTATACTATTCTCGTTGACAATTCAACGACCTAGATTAAGTCCCTAATTAACGACTAAGATTAGATCTAGCATGATCCATGAATTTTGGACCATTCTAACTCAGTTTTATATTAATTCACATTAATATTTTATTTTCCCTAAGTTTAGACTTAGGGACTCCATTAAAAATATTAATTATTTTAATATATCAAAAACTGGTTAGATTCTGCCCAAACCGTTTCTGGGTTTTGGAGATCTCATGTGCTTTAGCCTCTCTACCAATTATCATGGCTAGAGCACATCTGATGCTACCCAAATTTAACACTCCCTCTTAGCGAGGATTGTACTCTAGTAATACTCCTCACTGAGCATCACCCTGATCATCCAACATCGGTCCTTGTGCTAATGCTAGGCCTACTGCCCAACATCATCTGCACTGTTGCATCATGTACTGCTACCCATGGCCCTGCCACTGCCACTGTTGCATCTGTACGACAACTCTCTCTGCATCTGTGTTGTTGCCCATGGCCTTGCCACTGCCATTGTTGCATCTGCATTGCATCCCCTCTCATCATGTTGCATCGTGTTGCCGATAACACTGCCACTGCTAATTGTTGCACTACAACTCAGTTACTGAGAAGTAAGTAACTAATCTCCCAACTCTGACATCTCCATTAGGCTAGAAACACTCATGATGCTAAAGCTCCCTCTGTCACTGACAAGTGCTCCCTCTCTGACCTCTACGCTGCTGCAACAAATCTATGCATCTTGCATTGTTGCCTCATTTTATCTTGGGACTCTTACACTATAGCTCCCTCTGTCACTCTATCATGCATCTGTCTCTACCGACATCCGCCAGTCCTGCTACTCCTCTTTGGGGCTCCCATAGCAAGGTATAATCCAAGAGGTTGGGTACCTCAAGGATCCTGCCCCTCATTGCCTGTAGTCTGCCTGACTACAGCTCGATGTGTCCCCACTCCCTCTCAAGTGGCACATGAGCACTCATGGCATAGTCATCATCTGTCTCCACTTCCTTCTCTGCCCTTACTGGCACTGCCTTGGTCTTGGAAGCCTCTCCGTTGCTCTTCTTCCTCGGACACTAGGTTGCATAATGACCCAGCTCCCCACAGTGGAAGCATTTGACCTTGGAGAGGTCCACCTTCTTCCACTTTTCTTTCTTACCCTCAGATGCTAGGGTAGCATCCACCTCCTCCTCCTTCTTGATTTTGATTCCCTTTCTGTTGCTTCCCGTCTTGGTCACCCTCCTAATCTCTTCTTGGCAAAGAGCCCACATTTCCTCCCAATCTAGAAGGGTCGCCTTACCTAGTATGTTGTGGACAAACACCTCCCAGTCTTCTAAGACTGCATTCAAGGTTATTCTCACCATCAACTCTGGATCTGGTGTGGCCCCTATGGAAATCAATTGATCTCGGATCTCCTTCAATTGATCGAGGAAGGTGTTGATCTGTTCTCCCTTCTGCATCTGGTATAACTGCATTTGATTTTATAAGAGCGTCTTCCTCTGCACGGAAGTATGTTGATACAACTTGGTCAGCGCCTCCCACATCTCTCGTGCCATATTCTTCTCTGCAATATGTGGTACTATATGATCCTTTACCCATCAATAATGATACTCTTGGCCCTCGTCATTGCTTCCTCATACCTGTCATTGTCAGTTGGGTCAACTGGGACTGCTATTGTCTTCAAGGCGAAGTGCTTGACACGATTTCTGTCAAGTACGGATAAGATTCTAACCTTCCAGACTACAAAGTTTGAGGCTTCGTCCAGTCTGTCCTGGTCTCTTACTCTATGTAGTGTGATTCCGCTGCTCTTCTACTTCCCTCCTAGAAGTTCTCAATGTGACTCCCTCTGAGCCTTGATTTCCCTCCTGGAAATCCTTTTGCTGATGTCGAGATGCCCCCTACTCTGATCATCTGTGCAATCACACCACTGATTTGGATTTCTTGGCTAGAAACCCTCGGTAGCAACTCCCTCCTCCTTGGCCTTGCCCTGTTAGATATTGTTCTAATAACAGTACCCCATCAACTCCACTCTTCAACTTATCCATAGCCTCCTGAACCCCAACAACCTAAAGGTGAGAGCTCCTAGGCTTTTTGCAGTCCTAGCACCAGCAAACTAGCTCCCTAAGCCAACTGCGTCAACCCTCCTGGCCTCTGCATGGCTCTACATGAGCCTATCTTTGCCTCCCTCAGCCTCTGCGCAGCCTCTTCTTGGCCTAAACTTGATGACGTAGGCACTGTGTCACCCCTTCCTTGCTGTTTTGCTGCTAGGAATAGCTTCTGTCACTCGGGGCAACTATTTTCTACTACTAGTGCTCTGCTTGACTGTTGTCCTCACTTCTCCTATGATATGCAACCACACTCCGATACCATGTTGAAGTTTCTAAGTCTAACAGTTAGAAACCCTCCACATACTTTTTGATTTATTCCTTCATACTTGTTCTAATTAATTAACAAGTTATTTACCATGTAAATACTGAAAATAAACACAAGTACATGCTCAACACATTATAGATCATCAACTGAAGGAAACAGAAACAAGCACACAAATGACACCGTTATTTTTGGACTAATGTCCCCGAAATACCCAATGCACGAAAATCAGAGAAATTATCTAAGGGTTTGATTTATTAAGCAGTTTCAGAATACAATCTGGGTGCCAAACCTGGCTCACCCAATAGAGAAAAATCTTGTCAGTAGTACCTCTCTTTCGGAGATAGATGCTCTGGCTGAAACCCCGGATAAACACTCCGACAACTCCTTAGCTCCAATCTTCCCCATGAAAAACCCCAGCATCAGCCTCTAGGGACTTTGTCAACCTCTTCTGCCCTCTACTTCAGCTTTCTCGGTAGTTCCCGGCAGTTCAGGTTGTTCCTGGCAGTTCCGACTTCTGCCCTCTGCGTCATCTTTCCTAGCAATTTCGGCAGTTTCGGTTGTTCTCGGAAGTTCCGGCTTCTGCCTTCTGCGTCAGCTTTCCTGGCAGTTCCCGATAGTTCCAATTGTTCCCGACAATTCCAGCTTCTACCCTCCGCGTCAGCTTTCCCAACTGTTCCAGCAGTTCACGACAGTTCCAGCTATTCCCGGTAGTTCTGGCTTCTGCCCTATGCGTAAGCTTTCCCAGCTGCTACACTGATCCTCCCGACATTGATGTATTTATTATATTCATTATTATATGTTATTTTGGTCAAAGCATGTTCTTCATGCTTATAGAGTCAAAAGAGTAAAAAAGAATTTATTATGAGTCAAAAGAAAATTATTTGAGTCATGTCCCATTTGGACATTTGTAAGAAAATTAAATTTGAATTTTTCTTTGAGTCATAAGTCCAACAAATGTACTAGCTGGCCCAGGCCTCTAAGAGCCACCTATTCAACCTCTTGGATAGCTATATATATGAGGTAGTTCGACTCATTTGGGAGATCATCCATTCACACAACGAAGTGCATTTGAACCATGCAGAAAAGAAAAAAGAGCAGAAGTCAAAGGAGAGATAAAGTCAAGCAAAAGACAATTATTAACCGAATTTCTGATGAGGACCAAAATTTCAAGGGCTGAAATTTCAAGGCCAAAATTTCAGGAGGTTGACCAAGTTTGACCTGTATTGACTTTGACTCTTGGAAGTTACTTGGAGGAGGGATGGATTTGGCATTTTGGTGGCAGTCTTGGTCTTGGATATCTCATTTTGATCTAATTCTATAAGAGAAAGATTGTTGGGTTTTCCCCTTGTGGGGTTTTGCACTAGATTGGAGTCTAATTCCTGGTGTTTCTTGTCTCTTTATGATCTTTATGTTTTGAACATTTGTATAATTGCTTGATGAAGAGGACATAACAAGTAATAAGAAAGCAAATAATATTTTTTATCATTCTGTATTTTTGAGGTTGTTGGATTAAATACATTAGACGACATCAAACCACTTTTGAAGCTAGGATCTAGCCCTGCCAGCTTCAGAGAGGGATCTCTCTTTATGATTTAACTTGGTTTTTAAGTCAATTTTAGGCTAGTTATGATTATGCTTGATTTTTGTTTGAATTTTCTTGATTGGGTTGGTTGGTTGATCTGATCAAATTATTTACTTTCCATTGGGCTATGGGAACAAATATGTTGGATATTGCATTAAATATTTAAAATAATAATCACAAGGCAAGCTAGTTACATTTACTGGATTCTTAAAATGAATTATGAAATGGAGAAGAGGTGGTTTCAGTAATGATTGAAAAGCATTTAAGAATTTTTCAGTCAGACTTCAGAAGAAAAACATACAGATTGTAAAAACAGTCCAAATAAGGTGTTGAAGTAACAAATCTTATTTTTCACATTTCCTTTTTTACAATTAGATTTCAGATGATTAACATGCAGAGAATACAGTGAAAACAACAATTACAATAAGAAAAACATCACCAGTAAATCGCAACACAAGAATCCTGTGAAAAGTCTTTCTATTAGTGATGCTCCAGCAGCATGGAAAAGTACAGTGCTTGATAAAAAGAACTACAATGATCAAGAACCGACCCTGAATACTTCGAATGAATGAAGTATTTAAACAAAATTTCCAAAAATATTACAATCAATGCTGCATTGACATGGCAATCTATTATTGATTACAAAATAAATGAATTGACTAATATAACCAGTAGAGGTGAATTTGGTGAAGTGATCTGGAGGTCTGGCACTATTGTTGCAGAGAATAGTTGCTAAGTTACCACGATTTGGGTGTTGCGCTGGACGTGGCTGATATTTTCTTTAATCTTGAAATTCACACAGTTTATCCCACTGCTCCTCATCTGGGACAATGATTTTTGTTGCCTTGTGGTAGATCTCATTTGCCTTAGTATATTTAGAAAATGTAGGCCTTACCACAAAAATATGTTTTATCTCACGTTGACTGAACATTAAGTTACTGATAGCTTCGAAAAAAGCTCTCCATGTCATAACACCTTTAATGTAGGAAGACTTAGCAGTATCCTTTGCAATGTCTGTAAGCTTCTTCTTATAATCTTCCCTGGTCATTAATTTGTCATTAATTACAAATAAAGAAGATAGGCCCCTCTTTGTTAATGCTTCTATTATGGTGAAAAACTTGTTGACTGCTACTTCCAAACTGTGACATTTTTCTGTAAGCTGCATAATCAAATTCTTCTTTGTGAGAACTTTCTTCACTTCCAAGATTATCTTTTTCCTGTCCTCTACTCCCAAATCATCCAGCTCATATTTGTTTTTGGAATTGAGAACCTTGATGATGTTGTTGGTTGTGGCAGGCATATCTCCCAACTCATTGTTGATGGTGGAAATGGCTTGATTGGCTTTCTCAATCAACTCTTTCTATTCAAATATAATTTGAATACATGGCCAGATTTCATCCATGGCTTCAATTATATTATTCCATACGATTTCCTTAACTTGAGCCAGTGTGTGGCCATGGAGGACTCGGTTGCGGATTTCCGTCATACTTCTATCTAGTTTTGAGCTCTTTGCAGCTCTACTACATGGAAAGTTTCAGTCTTTGCCTTCTGGTCTTGTAGAAGATTGACTTGAGCCTATAATATTTTAATTTCTTCTGTTTGGAGAGACATATTCTCCACTGTACTTTCCAACTGATCTGTAGTAGTCCCTATGTTTGTTGTGGAAGATGTAGCCGTAGGAATTGTTGTAAGAGGCAATGCTTGCAAAGGGACAATAGACATTCTGGTAGCTTTCTCCTTTTCTTTGATGATTTTTTCCATCTTTGTTTCCATTTGTTTCAATTGTAGATTCTGTTCCATGATGATCTTCATCATTTTTTCCTTTTGTGACTCTATTTCTTCAATGTATTTGGGCAAAGGATCTTATGTGGCTGGTAATTTCAACTGCTTTCTCAATGCTGCAATGTTAGTATTCCTCTTTCTTACAAGCTCTTCTGCAGCATTGATATTGGCAGGATCATATCCTACTTTGATTACCAAGTCCTCCAAAGCTTTGATCCTTATGTCTTTAGCTAGTGAAAAGACTTTCTCCATCTTCAATTATGACTGAACATTAGCTAAAGTGACCTACAATTTAGACAAACTCATAGCAGTGTTAGTGAGAGTAGATGAAATCATTTTACTAGTCTGTTTGTGCATCTCCATTTGGTCAATGGGATGTATATTTTTTACATCAAATTCAAATGAAGTTTTCTTGTAATATGATGTTGCATTGGGTTGTGGGATCTGTGCTTGGAGGAAGGCCATTTGCATTTTTCCTTTCTCTGAATCAAAGGCTGACAATAGTCGTCTTTGAGAACTGGAAGTCTTCTTCCAGAACTGATTATATGTGTTGATCTTCAAGGCCTCATTTCTCACTTTAATCTCTTTGAATCTATCGAATGTATTCTTTTCTTTCTCCCCTGTGGTAGTTCTGTTGGTTTGCATAACATATTGTTGATCCTATGAAGCTATTGAAGTGGTTGGAGAAAGGGTAGTCTGATCACCTACTAGTGAGGAAACAGGTGTCTCTTTAGTGGTGATAATCTCCTCTTGATCTGAATCCTTACTTAGCATTAATTTGGAGTTGAGCTTGGTTCTCTTCCTGTAAATGATTTTGAAGTCTTCACTAGGAATTTCAGTCGCTGAAGGTGACTCTTCTTCTCTGTTCCTCTTTCCTGTTTTCTCTTGTGTAACAAAATTCTGTACTGTTGAAGTTGACACCAACTGCTCCTCTACCTCTTGGAGAGTGTTTTTAGTCCACTCTAGTTGGTTCTTGTATTTCTCAATCTCGGGTCTGGATGTATGAAAAGGAGGAGATTTGTTCTCTACCCTTAACTTGGAGATGACCCCTAATGGATCATATGAACATGTGAAACTGAGGCTGAATTGCATCTGTTTCAGTAATTTGTTTGCTTCTTCCCCTGCTACCCTGCTGTTACAAATGAAAGGTCCTATTTGAGTTTTGATTTTGAATTGATATTTCTTCTTCGCAGATACAAAATGAATCTCATCAACATTGAGCATTTGACTGATGTATTCTAGGGAAAAAAATCCTCTTTGGGAGGAATTTTGGCACTTTGTAAGGTGCAAGTTCACACCCAAATATCCTAAGCTCAGTGTAATTTTGGTAAAGATACCAATCTCCTATTTGGACTTGGTCTAATAATAGGAGGATAAAGGCAGTAATTGGTACGACGATTAACTAGTGTTATGCCTGGGTGAGTGAAACTGTTGCAATTTGAAATGACAGACCTATCACAGAAAGATGATATTAACAGAGTGTAGAACCAATGAATAGGTGAAAAAAGGAAATTTATAGCTTTCAGGCTTCCCGTTGATGATGGCACGGGTCCGTTATGTTAACGGTTAAGTAAGTTAATTACTTAACAGATTGATTTTGGAGGGAGCAGATGTGATTGGTGGGAGCAACGGGTAGATGAGGTGGTGGGAGGAGATTGGCGGGAGTGTAACAGATAGGGTAGTGGTATCGCAATGGCGGAGAAACCATTTTTCGGAGGGAAGGTTGTTAATGGTTTCGGCCAAGGGGGCTGTGAAAACATGGGATGGTGACATGTTGCAGTGGGCGCGGGTTTGAATACCGCCCATTTTGGACACCCACCCCCCCTAAACGGTAAAGTTCAGATGGTGGGGGGGGTGGACATCATATAGGCCATTGGATGTAAAATGGTGGGCTCAGATGATGTGAGAGGTGCTGGTACTTTATCATGACGTGATGGGAGGATGGTGGGGTAGGAAAATGAATTTATGTATAGCGGGGGAATGATTTTGAGCACATGGTGAGGTAGGGGAGTGGACGAAATAGATTGTTAGGCCCCTATACTACTGGTGTAACCCCTTATTGTTATTAGTACAACTCACTTATTATATTGATGTACCCATGTAGTGCCCATATTTTTAAATTTGTGCCCCATAGAAGCCCACTATTGTTATTATTGCGCCCTTACATTATTATTGTTATGTAGGCTTTGATTATGTTATGACCCCTTAGACTCCTATATATAGAAAGGAGGTATTTTCATTTGTATCATCCAAGAATTTTTCATTTATGTAATGTAAATGAGGTTTCCCCCTCGAAGAGGCTGAATTCCAAGGCGTTGATCTATCTTTTCTATCTTTCTTGAAGTTGGTTTCATATCATTTGGTATCAGAGCTTTGGATTCTAGGGTTTCGCTGCTCCAAACAAACTCCTGAATTACATTCCAAACAGGTGACCTGGGGAAAATAGTCATAACTTTATCTCTGAGCATCGGATTTAAATTTCGTAAGAAGGTACAGAAAGAGGATGGACTGTAGTTTCTTTTATATATTTTTCAGTGCCAAATGTCAAAACAGTGACACGTGGCACTTCATATAAGTTTGCTCTTCTGGAAAGGTCTATAATCAGGTCATCTTGGGAGATTGTGCATAACTCTTTCTTGGAGAATCCAATCTGGATCAGATTGGTGGCATTGGAAAGAGGACGTAGAGGACTACTACAGGTTGCAATTTTAGAACTTAAAGATCCGAAAGTACAAAGTTATAGTCGTTTCAAGATCGAGCTCCTAAAATCAAGAAAAAGCAAGACGAGGAAGTTTGATGGCAAGGATCCAGTAAATTGGATACTTCGGATGGAGCAATATTTTGATCTACATGGTGTACCACTGTTACAAAAGGTATGTATTGCATCTTCATATTTAGAACCATATCAATTTTTATGGTATGAAGGGCTTTGTTCTCGTAAACGACTTCTTACGTGGTCAATTCTCACGGAGGAAATGATAGCACATTATGAGGATACAAAGAGCAACACCTTCTTTAGAGCAACACCATGACAACTGGAAAGAGTAAAAGGGATTTGTGACATAGTGGAGAGAAAAATTATGGAAACCAGGAAGCATACCCCTCACAAATATAAAGATGGAAGTGTTGTTTCTCCTAGCCTTCCACAACCTACAAGGGTTACACCACAACAATTG
>APFE030698401.1:15735-30370 GCA_000404065.3 Pinus taeda | reverse complement strand
GTGACCAAATTTTGCTTGAAGACTCACTGAAATGACAAAATTTGACCTTGACACTTCAAAATCACTTTGTAAGAGCACATTTGATCACTGGAGGAAGGCTGGAAAGACTGACACTAACAGACAGGAAGCCTACTCCTTCACGGATGGATTCTTGGGGTACCACCAGATCAAGATCGTGCCAGAGGACAGAAGTAAGACAATTTTTTCCACTGAATGGGGATTTTTTCAATATATGGTGATGCCCTTTGGAATCAAGAATGCGTCGGTGATATTCTCCCGCGTCGTGGTAGCTACATTCAAGGAATTTATACACAAGTTCTTAGAGGTATATCTTGATGATTGGACCATCTTTGGGCTAGTTAAGAAACATACCGCGAGCTTATGATTAATGTTGGATACTTGCCAGCGCCACCAGATTGCGCTCAATCTGAAGAAGTGTACTTTCCTCATCCCCTTCGGGAACCTACTCGGCCATGCGGTTTGTAAGCAAGGTCTGATGGTGGATCCGGTGAAGAGTGTTGTCATACTCAATCTGCAAGCACTGTGAAGTGTCAAACAACTATGCACCACACTGGGACACACTGGTTACTACCGGAAGTTCATAAAAAGCTACACATAGATCACGACACCAATGGAATAGTCACTGAAGAAGGATGCTACTTATTGCTGGAATGAGGAATGCAACAGAAGCCTGGAAACACTTAAGGAAAAGATGGCATCATCCCCTATATTGGTCTTTCAGAAATGGGACATCGAATTTCATGTGCACATTGACATGTCGTGTATCGGATTGGGCGTGGTACTCACTCAAGAAGGAGCGATGGAATTGATCATCCGATTGCGTTTGCAAGTCGATGACTGTCGCTGAGAAGAACTACTCCACTACTGAGCGAGAAGGATTAGCGATGGTATACATGCTCCAGAAATACTGCCACTATCTGCTTGGAGGACACTTTAAGATGTATACTGACCACTTACCGCTAAAATACCTAATGAATAAGCTTGTGTTAGGGGGGCGCATTTTTCAATGGCTATTATTATTTCAAGAATATGACTTCGAAGTCGTCGTAAAGCCATGACGTCTGAACATAGGCCCAGACCACCTATCTCGAATTGAGAATGGCGAAGAGCCCACAAACTTGGAGGAAGGACTACCGGATGCATAGCTATATGTAGTGTGCATCGCGGATGGCCATGTTGAGGACATAATCCACTTCTTAACCATAGGAACCGTGCTGCAAGTATATTCTGTTTAGCAGAAGAAAGAATTGGTGATATGTGCAACAAACTTTGTTGTTATTGCAGGACACCTCTACAAAATGGGTAATGACGAAATATTACGCAAATATGTAACTGAATTCGAGCGAGGATAGATCCTGGATGAAGCACATGGAGGGGTTGCTAGAGGACATTATGCGGTTCGTGCCACTGCACAAAATATTCTTCGTGCAGGACTATGGTGGCCAAATCTACATCAAGACTCGAAAGCATACTGTCGGGCTTACGCTGTGTGTCAACAGATTGGGAAACCATCGCGAAGGGATGAAATGCCGCTCAATCCACAGATGACGCAACAACCATTTGAGAAGTGAGTAATCGACTTTGTGGGCCCTATTGCACCTCAAGGGAAGATGGGTGCACGCTATATCATCACCACGATAGAATATTTGACCCGGTGGGCAGAAGAACAGCTAGTTAAGGACTGCGTAACTACTACAACAGCAAAATTTTTGTTCGAAAACATGTTGACACATTTTGGATGTCCTAAAATTATAATAGGCAACCGAGGAACTCACTTTCTGAATGAAATGATCAGCGCACTCACTGAGGAATTCCAGATCTATCATCAACAGAGTACGCCATACCATCTGCAAGCAAATGGGGCCGTCGAAGCATTCAACAAAATTTTGGAGACTGCATTTAGTAAGGTCTGTAATGTGGAGCGAAATGATTGGGACTTACACATCCCTGCTATGCTATGGGCTTACCAAACCACATGCAAGAAGTTGATGGGCCAGACACCATTCTAGTTAGTCTATGGTAAGGAAGCCATTATTCCCATGGAATATATTGTACCTAATTTGCAAATCGTGGCAATAACAAGCATGGCTGATCGTGGGGCTTTGGAGGAACAGCTCATGCAACTGGAGGAACTTGAGGAGAAATGGATTTTGGCAGAATTCCATTAGCAAGTACAAAAACAGCGAGAAAAAGTGTGGCATGATCGCCATATCAAGGTGCGCACTTTCAAGGAGAATGATCTAGTATTACTATATGATAGCAAGTTCGAGAAATTCCTGGCAAGTTCTGAATGCATTGGTTGGGTCCCTATGTAGTCAAATAAGTTACATATGGAGGCGCAGTCCAGCTTGCTAAGCTTAATGGAGACCCCTTCCTAGGAAGAGTGGATGGACTTCGCTTGAAGCTCTACACGGGTGTGTCGACTACTTGACTAACTGACCGAAGGGCAGTATCACTGCTCTAGCTAGTTGAAAGAGAGCACGGGACGATAAAGCAATCTGGGGGGAATCTGCGTGACCATCGGGGTGCACATGGATATGATCTGTCACAAGGGTCGCGGTTGCGCG
This sequence comes from Pinus taeda, assembly GCA_000404065.3. Classification (NCBI taxonomy): domain Eukaryota; kingdom Viridiplantae; phylum Streptophyta; class Pinopsida; order Pinales; family Pinaceae; genus Pinus; species Pinus taeda. Next base: position 27,782 of record APFE030698401.1, on the reverse strand, counting down.
GAACGAGATGCGTTGTTGCGCTGTCAAGAAAAGAGGTGAACGTTGCTATCACTATTCATGACAAGATGTCTGAGTTATGGTAAATGGGAGCGAGTGGCGTGCAATTAGGAGAGAAGGTACAAACTGGATCTGGAATGATCTGCCGCAAGCTCAATATAAGTACACCGAAAAAGGCAGGAGCCAACGAATTTTGATTTAGAAACACTTATAAATCAGAGGGAACCCTTCACCAAACAAGCGATGCTTCTAAGAAACTTAAGCTAGCAATGATGGAACTCTTTATTTTCTGTGCTCAAGAAGTGAGGCCGAATGTTGTGATATGGCCACCGATGCTGGGTTTTTTAAAGAATATAATGTGGATAGCTGTAGACACCACGCAGAGTTCAACATCGAACGGGGAGGGCGTTGTGCCGAAAGTTTATAGACACGAAGCAAAATTGGTCCAGATGCTGTCACCTTGCCCATGGGCGGGTCGGTGAACCATAAAGGATAAAGGAAAAGATGTGAATACGGAGCCAATTGGAGGAATTGCAGTTAACAAGTCATCTCTGGTTTATCTTGAAGATTGGGATCTTGCGGATAGTAGAAATGGTCTTGCAAAATTGCAACACAAGTTGCAGCAGGCAGTACGAAGAGAAGATACAAATGTAGAAATCGTTTTTGTTGGTACAAGGTCGTCCCGTATGCGGCACCCTATCTAGAGCCAAAAATCGTACGAGGAGGTGTTCTGTGTTAACCGAGCCGAGCAGAATGAGCATTATCGGTTGCGAGACTTGGTAGAAACCACGAAGCAAGAACGAGAAGCAGCATTGTAGGAGACGAAGAAGGAGCAGGAGAATGAAGGATGTCACTCACGGGGAGGTGAACCACGGAGCCTAGGTAGTGCATCTCACCGCACCGACGGGTGTCTCGGGATAGTCACAATGATTGTGTTGGGGACCTGTTGGGTAGCGGAGGTCCCGTGTAACAATTTTGGGGGCTTAGAGCCTATAAATTAGGATAAAAATTAGTGAATGCTGGAACCAGGTTTCCACACCCTTGGGATGTCTTGATGTGGTTTGGAGGGTTTGCACACCGTTCTGTGGCTTCGCACCACTCTGCTCCGCGTAGATACGGAGCCAGGAAAACCATTAATTATTATTAATGCATTGTTTATAGATTAGATCTACCTTTTATGGTCTTTTAGCAAACATCATAAATGACCAGTTCGCGCACCTAGAAAAGATACAGATTCACATAGACTTATAACATAAGTATTCGTGTAGATATCAATTAGTTATATCAACCATAAATTAGCCAGATCCTCAACAATTCAGATTTAACACAAAATTTTGGAATCAACTTGTCTTTATTTACTTTCTTCACCAATACATCCAGATCCATCCCGTGCACTCAGCTGCAGGGGTCCACACACACAACTGCGAACTCTACTAGGCCTCTGCGCACACAGCTGCAGAGCCTCTATGTACCTACCAACACCCTTGAATCAAACTTATAGATGCTTCAAGACTTTGCTCCTCCAAAACCCATTACATTTCAGATCCAAATACATAAAAAAACTACTTTCTACCCATAGAGCCTCGCTCTATTTATACCTTCCCATGGTCCGTGGACCATGGGTAAGCCGACTTACTTCCTATTCTTCTATATTATTTCTTGGGTGGAAAACCCTTTGACTCGATCTATTACATTTCACGCTCCACATATTTCAGAATTTTTACAATATTTTTATCCTAATTTATAAGCTCTAAGCCCCCAAAACTATTACGCGGGTCCTCCGCTACCCAAAATAATTCAATGAAGAATGAAGTATTTTGATGGTGAGGATAGTGGCACTAACATTTGTCTCGATGGATTTGTTGAAAAATGTAGCAAAAAATTCTCAATTTGATTTTTGTTTAATTAAATTGAGAAAATTCGAATTTCCACATCAACAAAAAACTTGGATGCAGTTAACTTGTATGACATGGCTTGTGTCACCCAATTTACTCAGTAAATTTGCATTGGAGGAGTTAGAGTCTAGTTAAGCATGTTTGATTCCTATTTTGTAGCAATCAAAGTCAATTATCTCAAGTTGTTTTAAGTTAAGCTAGTTCCAATTGTTGGAGGAACTAGTGGAAGGTGAGCTGTGCAGTGGCACTTTATTCAAACTTAGTGATGATCCAATTAATTGACAAATCAAGCCAAAATAGCTAGTGCATACAAAGAATTCAAGTTCCCCGCTTATGGTGGATATTCCAAGGCAGTGTAACATTAGCTGTAGACTAGACTTGAGTGTATAGGTGTTGCATGCAGTCAGATGATCAACCTAAGGAATTGCGCAATCCATTTTGGAGAAATTCCTAAATAATAGGGGCCTAATTTCTCAAGGAACAACGTAAGGAAATAGGAACTCAAGTAGAGGTATAAATTGACTAATGGTAGTTCAAAGCTTCTTAGGGACCAAAGAGAGCATATGCACTTGCACGTTGTTCTCAGTTGAGTAAATAAATTGTAAAGAATATATATTCATCATGTTAATGCAACCAAACATTAGGGTTTTTAGCATATTTCTTTCCCCAGGAAAAATATTGTGTGCATGTGTGTTATTCCTTATTGCATGTCTAAATTTTTTGTTCTAAATTGTGAATTAACTTCCATAGGGAATTAGAGTAGGTTTTTGTCTTGTGATTTTGATTAAAACTTCGTGAGTATTTGCAAATCTACACCATAATTTCTACATGGTATCAGAGTCAGATTCACATTAAAACAAGAATTTCAAATTTGTTTCTCAGGAGGTTCAAATTTGGATTTCAATGCAATAGGATCTCTTCAAAGGTGAGAAGATGGCCTTCAATGGACTAAGGCTAGAGTATGCCTTGGAAGGAACCTCTAATTTTGTTGCATGGAAGGATCGCATGGAGGTAGTATTGGATGACAATGGATTGCTAGAATACATCAAGACAAAAGTTGCAAACCCACTAGATTTTTATGACCAAAAACTTGTTCAGTGGAAGAAAGATGTAGCCAAGGCAAGGAGAATAATCTTGGAGGGAGTACAGGATCACAGTCTCAAATATCCATGGAAAATAAAATTTGTTTGCAATCTAGAAAGCATTTATATAATTTTTCGAGAATAATAGTGATCATAGGAAGTTGGCGCTCAATGATAATCTTTGAAGTATCAATATGTAGAAGAATGACACTATTCCACAGTGTTTGAGCAATTTCACACAATGTTATGATGAACTTGGTAGGGTCGATGTTAATGTCCCTGAAGAAGACTTGGTAAGCCTATCCCTTATAGGCCTTCCCAAGAGTTGGCATAGCTATCAAGATTCAGTGAATGGGAGGGAGAGAGTACCAAATTGGGAGTGCTTATGGTGTGGTTTAGTACAAGAACAGATGAGGTGGAATACCAGAGATGGGACTTCATCCAAGGGTGATAATGAAGAAAATGTTGCATTGGTTGGAAAGGAAAAGAATGGAAAAGGGAAGAAATCTCAATCCAAACCAGCATCCATCCAAGGGGGTAAGAAGAAATATTTGTCCAAAATTAAATGCTTCCATTGTCTTGAATTCAGGAACTATGCCATGAAGTTTCCACACAAAAAGGAAAGCAAGAAGACCTCATAAGGAGCGATAGGTGAAGCCTTGGTTTCACAATTTGAGCTTGAATTTACCCTTATTGCATGCATTGTCAACACTTGATGGGTACCATGTGGTACTTGGACTTAAGTGCATTGTTCCACATGACAAGGTGCAGAGCTTTTTTCAATGACCTGGAGGAAAAATACTTGCAGATGCACATCGAGATGGGGGACGAAAGAAGGTCCATCACAACTGAGATTGGTACAATCACCTTTCAGAGGGATTCAAGCTCCCCTCTCAGCCTCAAGGATATCATGTTCGTTTCGAGCCTAAAGAAAAATCTCATACCTATTGTAGTTTTGGAAGACTGTGGTTATGATGTGATCTTCAACAAAGGAAATGAATTCCTAAAACAATACCCATGAGATAGATGAAGAAAATTATGGTTTGTGTGAAGAAATTGTATAATCTAGATGTGGAAGATTATGTTGCTTTAAGCACAAAGGCGGAGAAGGTGTAGAGCCGCGGTGAGCTTTGGCACAAAAGACTTGGCCATTTACAACATGGAATCGTGAAGATTATGCAACAGATAACCACAAGCCTCCACAAAGGAGCAGTTGAGCAACATGATGCATTCAAAGGGTGTACTTTGGGGAAATACACAAAATCCACATTCCATGATTGGGATAACAAAGCGCATGCAATCCTTGAAAGGATCCACTCTAATGTCTGTGGACCTTTATTGACAACCTCCACTGCCATACACAAATATTTTTTCATTTTATTAATGAATTTTCATGGAAGTATTGGATCTTCTTCATGCGGAAGAAAGATGAGACATTCTCCAAGTTTGTAGAATTCAAGGCACTGGTTGAGACAAAAATTAACAAGAAGGTGAAGGATATCAAGAGCAATAATGGAGGTGAGTACATGTTGAATAAATTTAAAAATTTATGTGCAAAGGAAGGCATTTGACGAGAGTTGACAACACCCCACAACCCACAGTGGAATGGGGTGGCTGAGAGAAAGAATTATAGCATTGTGGGAGAAGTGAGGGAAATGTTGCATGACCAAGTCATACCTCTGCATTTGTAGGTTAAGGCATGAAACACAATAGTCTATTTGCAGAAATAGAGTCCTCATCGAATTATGGGCATGATTACACCAGAGGAGGATTTCTCAAGGTGAAAGATGGATGTGTCGCACTTCAATATTTTTGGAGCCTCTATTTAATACCATGTCTCCAAAGAATGAAAGAAGAATCTAGAGCCAATAAAAAAATTGGGGGTATTTGTGGGTTACACATAAACTCCCCACAATTACCGTGTATACTTTCCATCCCTAAGAATGACAATTGTGTCAAGGGATGTAAAATTTGATGAGGAGGAAGCGATGTGGTTCTCTCTAGAGAGGGATCTTCAGATCCCACCGGAAGAGAAGATTTTAGCTCCAAAGGAGGAACCTAAGGGAGTACTGGAGTAGCCATAAATTGAGGAGCAGAGAGTGGAGACAACCACTCAAGTAGAACCATCCATAGAAGGTAGGAAAATAACTAGGGAAGCAGAGAGACTTGTGCAAGATGTGAGGGAGAGTGTGGTTGCTCGTTCAAATTTGCATAGGTAGAGAAGGTCATCTAATTGGTACACTGGATACATGACTCTAATGACTAAGCTTGTAGAGACCAAGCCATCCTCCTTCGAGGAAGACGTATAATAACCTGTATAGGCTGATGCAATGGTGGAGGAATACAAATCAATTGTAAAGAAAAGTGTTTGGGAAGTGATCCCAAGACCAGCAGATAAATCAGTTGTGGGCTCAATATGGATCTTCAAGGTAAAGTAGGCACCAGATGGAAGCATAGAGAAGTGTAAGGATAGATTTTTTTTCCAAGGGGTATTCTCAATTTGAGGGAATTGAATATGAGAAGACCTTTGCTCATGTAGCAAGGTACTCGTCCATTAGATCAATTTTTTCTTTGGTTGCACAGATGGGATGGAAGATCCACAAGATGGATGTAAAAACAAAATTTCTCAATGGACTAATTAAGGAGGAGGTGTACATTGAGCAACCAGAAGGATTTGAGACATTTGATCGAGAGTCTCATGTGTGCATACTCAAGAAAGCGTTGTATGGTCTCAAACAAGAACCTTGTGCTTGGTACACGAATATCGATAGATATCTCACCGGTTTGGGCTTCAACAAAAGTAAAACAGATGCAAACCTCTATCATATCTTGGTATAAGGTAAATTGCTCATTATTGTTTTATATGTCAATGATTTGATTTTAACTGGTGATGAACATCTAATCAAATCTTGCAAGGAGGACCTTGCAAAATATTTGAAATTAAGGACATGGGTTTCATGCACTACTTCCTCAGGTTGGAAGTATGGAAAGGTGATGGGGAATTGTTTGTATCTCAAGGAAAGTATGCAAATAAGATACTACAGAGATTCTACATAGAAAGTTGCAAACATGTGGAGACACCTCTAGCAACCAACTAGAAGAAGGAGGATGCCACTTCATGTGAGGAAGTGGATGCTACTATTTACGAGTAGCCAGTGGGTTCATTGATGTACCTTTTGAACACATGATCATATATGTGTTATGCAGTCAACAAACTAAGCCAAGCTAAGGGTAGGACAACCAAATTATTTTGGAAGGGAGCTAACCATGTTTTCCGGTACCTCAGAGGCACTACCTAGTTTGGAATATGCTACAGGCGGACAATGGGAGTGAAGTGCTATGGCTTCATAGATGCATATTGGGTGGGGATTACATTAGAATGAAAGAGTAAATCCGGTGGAATTTTCAGTGTTGGGTTTGAAACTATTTCCTGGTACAACATGAAGCAAATATCTGCGATGCCTAGCTCAACAGAAGCATAATAAATGGCTGTAAGTCAAGCAACACATGAGGCAATTTGAATGATAAATATACTTGTTGGATTGCTTGGTCAGATGATGGATCCAACTGCGATCTACTACGATAATCAGAGTTGTGTCAAGTTCTCTAAGAATCTTGTTTTTCATGATCGATCCAAGCATATATATATATATATCCAATATCGCCATTTACGAAACCATGTGCAGAGGCGGATAATGTTTCTTGAGTAAATTCTGAAAGAGGAACGAGATGCTGACATTTTGACAAAGGCCTTGTCAAGAGGGAAGTTCAAGTTCCATAGGTGCAAGATATGGGTGTTTGATTATCCATTTCTTGCTGAGAGGGAGTGTTGAAAAATGCAACAAGAAAATTTCAATTTGATTTTGCCTTGATTAAATTGAGAAAAAATGAATTTCCACATCAACAGATAACTTGGATGCAATTTACTTGTGTGACATGGCTTGTGTCACCCAGTTTGCTCAATAAATTCGAGTTGGAGGAGTTGGATTTCAGTTAGCATGTGTGATTGCTAATTTGTAGCAATCAAAGTCAATTATCTCAAGTAGCTTTTGGTTAAACTATTTCCAACTGTTGGAGGAACTAGTGGAAGGTTAGTTTTGTAGTGGGACTTTAGTGAAACTCAATGATCATATAGTTAACTAATCAATCAACCCAAAAAAGCTAGTGCATGGAGAGAATTTGGGTTCCCCTATTGTGGTGGAGATTCAAGGTAGTATAACATTAGTTTTAGACTAGTATTGAGTGTACAGGTGTTGCATGCAGTAATATGATCAACCTAAGGAATTGCACAATCCATTTTGGAGAAATTCCTAAATAATAGGAGCCTAATTTCTCAAGGAACAACGCAAGGAAATAGGGGCTCAAGCAAAGGTAGAAATTGACTAAGTTTGGGTCAGAGCTTCTTAATGAGTAGAGAGATAGGTTATGTACTTGCAGGTTGATCCGAATTTAAATAGGAATGCAACAAATTATAGATATACCCATAAATACAAAGATGCAATAGAAGTAACACTTCATTTCATTAATATCAAATATTGAAATATGCTTACAAATAGAATGGAAATAAGACTAGCTCGGGCGATGGTAGCCTATCTCTGAGAAGAGATGTGGCGGCTACATGCCTCTGAAATGTGTTACAATGAGGCTCAAAGGCCTATTTATTATTAAGAAACAATTGAAAATCGTAAACATCCAAAAACATAACCCTAGGAGATGAGGTGCCAAACCTTGGGCCCTGTTTGGGTAATTTGGTACATCAACTTCCCAAGGTCATAACTTTGGCATACAGTCTCTGTTTAATGTGCACAATACCTCGTTAGAAAGATCTATCCAAGGAATTCAAATTTAAAGTGGCCAACATCAAGCAATGAACCATGTTGGCCCCAATTTTCCCAAAAAAAATTGTTTAGGGCCTCAAAACGGCTCTGAAAGTTCAGGACTCAAAAAACTGCCAAATAAGTAAATTGTGTTACAAATAAGGAAACTAAAAAGTTGAAAGAGATAGTGGTTGGGGTCCAAGTGGAATAGGCAAGTGGCCAACAATATCCACTTGGATCATTGGTTGTGCTCAGTTGAGCAAAACAATTGTAATACATCTCTATTCATCATATTAACGCAAGCATGCATTGGGGTTTTAAGCAGATTGCTTTCCCCAGGAAAAATATTGTGTACATTTGTGTTATTTCTTATTTCATCTGAAATTTTTGTTCTAAATTGTGAATTAACTTCCATGGAGTAGTAGAGTAGGTTTGTGTCTTCTGATTTTGATTAAAAATTCACGAGCAGTTGCAAATCTACACAATAATTTCTATAGGATTTGAGCTTAGGTCTTCTAAAAAAGGTTGAGATTGTAGCAAGGATGTGGTATTGTACACATATTTTGGACTACGTTAAGGTACCATTTAGGAGTGACTATTTCCATTGTTATGATTGTTTGAAGGCCATTGCGCAAACATGAATTTCGTTAAATGATGTACGCCTTTATTGTTTTCACTAGTTGAAAAAGTTAAGAGTTGTAGGTTTCTATAAAATTCCCACCTTAGAAGAAATAATCACTTTGCAATTCACATGTATGTGGGCTGCCAGTTCCCTCCTCTCCCATCTTCTCGAGTTTGCTTACCACTTCACACGATATGGGGTTACATTTTTGTGCAATTTGGTGTTTTTTAATTATATTTGTTTTTGTTTAGATTCGTTTTTTTAATGTAATTTAATTAATAATAGATATTATATATACTTTTTAGATCCGGGAGATTATTTTTTGCTAGCTCAAGTATAAAGCTTAATATTGAGGGTGTCAAGAGAATTAAACTTGTGACTTCTCAATAGAAAATGTGCTTTAACAACGAGGACTTGATCATTTGAGCTAACCTTCTGAGCTAATGATTATTGAATATTATTTATAAATGCAGAATTAATATATTATTATTATTTAAAGAAATTATCTTATTTAAAATAATTTATTGGTGGTTGATAAGTGGTAGACTTTTACTTTTGTTAGATGTTATTTAGGTTTTAGTTTGTTGGTATCTTTCTTTACATTCAAGGAAGATAAGTATTTAGCAAATTGGACAAAATTTTAGTTCCTATAAAACCAAAAGGCAATTTCAACTTAATAGTACTAGCAGAAAAACCAATATGTCTTGTGGTCATCACTGAGGCTACCTCCAATAAAGTCATGTGCTTCGAAGTAGTATCCAACCACAATCTCATATCTAAGATAAAATATCACACTTAGTAGTAGATTAACCTCTTGCTTGAAGAGGGCTTACAACAAAGTAGTTGATTAATATTTTTATCCCAAATTTTATAAGATATTATTGTTTTTTTTTTCTAATTTGGAAGTATTAAAAAAAGTTTAATCTTTGTTTTTCAAATGGGGAATTCACTCTTTATAAATGATAAACTTAGGAATTTTTTTTTCATATTAGTTTAATGTCACTACTATAATATGCTTGAAAGTTATATCCATAATGTTAATAGCCATAACCAACAATCTCTCCAAATTGTCACTAAACCAAATCCCAACGAATAATAATAGGAATCATTGTATCATATTCAAATTAAAATATTTTAGCGAAGTAATTGTAAATGATTATATTATTTCATTAGGAGTGATAATTAACTTTCGCCCATCCACGAGGTATTGGATAGACAATGATAGGGTGTGATTGTAAGGCACTTCTAGATGTTAAGTCACCGGTTCAATTCCCTGCCCTATTTGGGTGTTATTCTTGGACATGACCATGATGTAGCCTCAATGTTGCTAAACTTACAAAAAAGAAGAAGAAGAAGATAGTTAACCTTCAAACATAAAATAAACATTCAACTACTATTAAATCAATCATGATGGGTTTGACACTGATTCATAAACAAGGGACTTATAACCAACTAATAAATCCTTTGTGAAAATGTATTTGTTCACTGCAATCTTTGCTCAAGTTTAATTATATGGCATGTTCTTGGGTGTAACCGTCTCAGAAGAAACCCACTTAAACAATTTCAAGAATAATTAGGACTTTGAGTTGGTTTTTGTTGTTGTTTACTACTAAGAAAGCACACAATAATGGATTATGCTTCTTTACTTTAAGGCTTATCCCTTTTGTGCTTACAATGCTTTATGTTCAAATACCACTAATTGACATCATCCAATTATATGTGTGTAAAAAAACTCTGTACTTTCTACCATTGTTGGACACATCAGAAATTACAAAGTAGTTGACATTGATAGAGCTCAACCTAGATTGTATTTAACATGCCACAATTGATGAGATCATAGACACACATCTTAAGAGTACTTGCCAACAAAAGGTCCAACTATATTGGGTTATCAAAGCAAGACAACTCCTGTTCCAAGGCATGTGGCTCACTAAGGGCCAAGTTCAACAAAAGTTCCCCCATCTCATGGATGCACTAAACAGAATGGAGACCATTGTTAGATATCAGTGGCCACCCACCTATTCCATTGTCTCATAACACAATTTTCTATTTTGCTAGTTCTATATTTTCTAGGTCCTGAACTTCCAGAGCATTTTTGAGGCCCTAAAGAATTTTTTTTAAGTAACGAGACAATGGCAGTCTATGCTTTCCATCGGCAATAAAAAAATGTACTTTTTGGGTATAAATTTCCAACATGAATTTTTTCATGCCAAACATAGATCTTATACCAAAATTATGACCTCAGGAAGTTAACATTCTAACTTATCCCATTAGGGCCCAAAAGCCTTTGGCACTTCATCCCCTAGGGTTAGGTTTTTTGGTGTTTACAATTTCACATTACTTTTTTATGATAAAAATACCTTTGAGCCTCATTGTAACACAGTTTAGTGAAGGCATGTAGCTGGCACATCTCTTATCAGATATAAGCTAACACCGTTCAAGCTAGTTTGTTTTCATTTTTCAATTATATAGTTTCAACATTTTCCATTTATTAATAGAAGTCAAGTTTCATTGTATCTCTGTGTTTTGGTTATAAATATTCATGTCATTTATTTCCCTTCATAATCTCGAATCAATAATAAATAATCCACTACCAAAATTGTGTTTGACAACTCAACACCTTCACCAGGAATACGGGGAAACCAAATCTAGAGGAGGGAAAATAGGTTTGAAGAGGAATCAGCCATGACCCGAACCAACCTTTACATTCTCTTTTAAATGAGAAATTTTTTTGAGATCATCCACAGAGCTTAGCCCTAATTTGATGAAAGGAAACATACCCAAAAGAGTAGGTGACAACATAGGATTAAAATTAGAAGCCCTAGCATCAGACCCCACATTATAATTGAGAGACGCCAAGTTTTCATTTTCTAAAACCTTCTCTCATAGACCCAAAATAAATTTTTCTTCAACATTTACAAGGAACTTTAATTCTTCGTAAAATAAAAATTACAAAAATTTGGGAATAGAAATTTTAACTTGCCTGTGAAAGTATCTCCATGTCTTTGTTTAATAGTAGGATTTTTCATCGCTTGATGTTGACTAAGGAAGTGATAAGCTTTCCCTCTTTCTAAACATCAAATACTCATCCTAAATATAAAAAATGCCTGGAGGCTTCACAAAAATAACATGGGAGGGTTTTCAAGGAATCTTAGGAGAATTCATTAATGGTCACCTTAAAACATTAGAGAAATAGTCCATCAAATTACCTGTGGCTTTACACCACGGATAGTGAAAGGGGATTCTCTAGTAATATAAATTATGAGTAAAAAGTCTATCAACCCAAAAAATATCTAGTTCACTAAGAAAACGAGGCCATGTCAAACTCTACAACCACCCATACCATTATTTTGATTGTTCACAAGAGACTTTTCTCATCATGTTATGAAACCAACTCACAAAAAGATAGAAAAGATAGATCAACGCCTTAGAAATAAGCCTCTTTGAGGGGGCAACCTCCTTTAAATTACACAAATGAACAATTCTTATATGATTCAAATGACAAAACCTCCTTTCTATATACAAGAGTCTAAGGGGTCACAATATAACCAAAGCTGACCTAACAAAAATAATATAAAGGCACAAAAATAATAATAGTGGGATTCTATGGGGCACAATAATAACAATATGGGGA
>APFE030698389.1:10879-24662 GCA_000404065.3 Pinus taeda | reverse complement strand
CCAATTTATAACAAAATATTAGGTTATTCTCGACTAATGGAAAATAATAAAATATTATTAACCAAGTTATAGAATTAACCATTTGGAATATTTTATTATATTTTGTTGGAGGGAAAAGTATTAAAATTGATTAAATACTTTTATTTAGAAATAATAAATAAATAAATGATTTATTTATCATCTCAAGGAATGTGGTTAAGGAATAATAAACAAATAATGATTTGTTTAAGTATTCCTAGAGGATTTAGTCAAACCTAGTGAGGAATAATAACAAAATAATGATTAATTAATTATTCTGTGTAAAAATTAAGATTAAATAATGATTTATCAATTTCTCATGATTGGGTCAAATATGACAAGGAATATTAGTTAAACAATGGTTTAATTAACTATTCCTAGAATATAATTAAATAAATAATTATTTTTAATTATTCTTCATGGGTTTAACCAGAAATAACTTAACAAATGTGGTTTATTAAGTAATTTCTTATAGTGGAAGCAATTTTGCCTACATGGTGTACTTCAATCCATCTATTAAGTTGTGGCTAGATGATCTTTTTGGTGATAACAGATTTCCCCCCAATGTACCAGTGTCAGGAGCAAAATGTATGACCGAAGTACATTGTAAGGACATAATCACTAGACACTGAAGGGGAGTTCGAGAGAGAGAGAGAGGGAGAGAGAGAGAGAGAGATCAATGGAGCTGAATCAGAAGAGGATAGTGACTGAGGGGGCGAGACCAACTAACTGATTTAAGTCTCCTTTATATTGTGGTACCTGATCTCAATGAGGCGGGGGAGTCATACCTATAACCTCCGAGATAAGTCAGTACAAAAAACAATAATGTGCCCAGAAAAATGAAATTGGGCAGTAAAGTACATGTTGAATGGTACATGACATGTTGGCATAGATGAGCCAAAAAATAATACAATGTATCCCATATACATAATGTGCCTGGTGTTAGAGTCGGTCTAGTAGCCCTCCATTAGTGATCAAAACTCTTTGCATTTGCATAAGTAGGTGTCTCATCAGTGTCATCTCACTGCATTCCATTAGGCATGCCATAACCCTGATGGAGGAGTTGGTGTCTTTATTCCCCTCTTGGCACTGCTGGATCAAGTTGTTTCAGTCAATAAACTCTTTCAAGGTTATTTGTCTTGTCTTAAGGTCAAAAGTCCTAGGTCTAGGGTTTAGGTCCAATTTGTCTTGAGGTCATGTCTTTTTAAAGTCCATTAATGCCCAGCAGGCCAGAGGATGAACTATCAAAGATTTCTTCAAAGATTTCATCTTGTACAGTATTTTTACTTGGATTTAAAACCCTGTTTTTAAAGCCAAGGTCATTTCTCAAAATTTTGTAAAAATTGTAAAAATTCAAAAATTCTTTGAAAGGCAACATGCAACCCTCGTCCCTTTTGCCAAGACTCTTCAGAAGCTATCCCTAAAAAAAAAAATTATCAAGGAAAAACATCAATTCAACCAATTTCAGGACAAAAGGAAACCAAAAAGTCAGCAACATTCAAAGTTTAAAAAGTGTCATGAAAAACATTAGAAAGAGGATTTTGACATGAAATAAATTCAAAACAAGGCTATAAAGTCTCTCTCTCCCTCCATTAAGCTTCATTGTGCCTTCAAGCAATAGAGAAAATCGTTTTCAAGAGCATTCGGGCGAATTTGGTGAAGTGTGAAGGCGCGCGACCCGTCGAGACTGGCGCGCGACCCATCAGGCGAGCGCGACCCATCACGGCACCCCCGCCAGTGTAAATTTTATACGGGCGCCACCCATTAAGTGCGCGCGACCTGTTGGGCAGTGCACGCGACCCATCAGGGTTTCCTCCACAGAAAATTACCAGCAAGCTGCCAAGCGACCACAAATTGTTCAAGCTTGTCAGGTAGGCCTTCAATCATATAAATTATGGTTTGCTAAAGCTTGAAGAAGATCATGATAATATTTTAAAATCCTTCATTTGCAAGTAAAGACTCCATGTGTTGTTGCTTGAAAATATCAAAGTTGCTAGGGTTTGTTTTGTTGGTTTAATGTATTCCTTTTCATTCCTATTGTTCCTACATTTTCCCACCTCCCATTTCTTACTCCCTTATCACTGTTATTTAATTTCCCTACCAAAAATATTAAGAAATCAAAAATCAAACCCTAAACCCTACCTCCCATAACATCCTTGCAAATGAAATTGTATGATGATGTATATGTCATAATTCTTCCCCTAAACTCCCTATTTCGTATATTTTTCCCAATTTCCCTTCCAAGTCTCCCTTCCCTAACATTTCCCTTGTGCTACTTGTCCCCTTGAAACAGCATTTCAAAACAGTTAAAACAGCAGATTTTAAAGTAGAAGCAGCAGTACATTTCAGCCACTTTGCTCCTGAAACCATGTCAGAAACCGAAACCGACTATGAGCAAAGTGATGACCATGAATTAGCTTCAGAGTTTGAGGTACATAGGAGGCCTCACAGGGGTGGTAAGAGCGGTCACCATAAGAGAGAGGAGCCCACCTCTTTAACTGATTTGCAGGCTTGTCCAATTGCAGTCACAAGTTTCCGTTACCTATCATGTTATGAGTTTTGTGAGAGGATCTCTCAGATTCAGCATCACAGGGAGTTGGCTCGATTGTTTGTTTTGCATTTGCATGATGAGCATGTGAACCTTGCAGGGGTGGATTTTACATTGACACCTGAGATGATTGCTCAAGCAACAGGGATACCAAATGTTGGGGAAGTGTAGAACAAGCGCAAAATATTGGACAGTTTTCAGTACGAGCCTTACATTAAACCTGCATTTATGAGACTCGTGACGGTTGTATTTCCTTTCAGATTTTTGAGGAATGAGTATGCTCCTTTGATGAGGCTTATCATGCGCTATTTCACCTGTGAGGGCAGATTTTCACGTGTGTATTCATACCATATTCGCTTGTTGACGCATTTCACACGGGTTCGGATGATGAACATCCATGTTTTCTTGTGCCAGAATATTGAGAGGATGGTACCCTTGATGCACAGGAAGAGCCCAACACAACAATATAGGAGCCTCTATCATTATGGTTTGATTCAGATTGTGGTCATACATCAGTTGGCTCAGCATGGCATCCCATGGGAGGAGTTTATCTCTCATGAGTTTTTCACAGCACCACCACCACATCCTGAGATTGTTCATGAGGAGGGAGGACCATCACAGCAGCATGATATCCCTGAGACTAGACATGTCAACTCTCCTCCATTGGTCACTTATCAGAGAGGCCACAGGGCCTTATTTGCAGCAGCTAGGCGAGTATTTTTCTCCACATCAGGTGGAAGGGGTCTCGCCTTCCTCATCAGCACCGCGAGTGTTATCTCCACACCAGGTGGAAGGGGCCTCACTTCCGACAGAAGCACAGGTATCATAGAGGGGCAAGCAGCCCATGATTGAGGAGGGATTGTTAGGTGATCCAGATATTGACATCATTGATCTTGACGCTTGTTCTCCTAGCTCAGAGCTTAAGGAGATCATCCGAGAGCAAAGGATCGAGAATGAGTCGCTGCACAAGAAACTACAGATGGCAAAATGGGTAATCAACTATTTAGAGCAACGCAATAAACAGTTGGAGGATGAGCACGAGCTTTATGAGCAGCGGAGGATTCGTGAAGACCGGGAATTAGCCCGTAGGAGACCCGGTGATTTGACACCCATAGATCGAGAATCCATGCTTATTCGGGTCAATGCTCATTTGGAGAGGTTACTGGCCAAGGTCAACAGAGATAAGGACCTGCTCCGGAATATGAAGAACCACTATTGGGCCCGAATGCACGTATGCAAGGCAAGAATGAAGGTGCTCCAAGGACGGTTGGCCAAGGCACTCAAAAGAAGAAAAAGGCCCGATCCCCTCCACATCTTGGCTGAGGATTCCTTGAAGGAGCATGATACTAAATAACCCAACTCCAGCACAAATTTCAAAAAAAATTGAGCATTTTGGGTCATTTTTTATTTTTCTGGCAAAAAACAGGTTTTCTCCACCGATGGGTCGCGCGTCGCGCGCGACCCTTTTGTTTGGCAACTCCATTTTGGGAAAACTCGGCATTTATGGATTTTTCATGGAAAGTTACACTTGCTCAGCCATTACTAAGAAATTTCACCAAGTTTTGGGCCTCCAGAAAGTCAAAAAACAAGCAAAAAATGACTTTCTGCCACATTTTTGACACACAGGAAGCAGTCTTGAGAGATCGCAATTTTGGAGGGGCAAAGGACAACCAAATTCCGACATTCCACTTGGGTTGGAAAGTAGACATCCAGACCTTTCCAACAAGCCCACTTTTTCTTCATTTGGACACCTGGAAGTGCCTCAAAAGTGCCTCCAAAGGCGTGCGACCCATCCAGGAATTGCGCGCGACCCATCAGGCAGTTTGCACAGGAATTCAACCTACAGCTCAGCAAAACGCAGTTTTGACTGGATTTCACTTTTTGGAGTGAATTTTGATCCTCCTTGATGTAAATGATGTAATTTTATGATATTTTGACACTTATTTATCTCTTCTAGAAAATTCATTCATGAGATAGGCAAAAATTAAATGAATGAATTGGTTTCCTAGCTTATAGAGGCAAGTTGTTTTGACTGCCTAGATTTTAGTGATCAGTTTGGAATTGGTTGAAACAGCTCCTAGGATAGTGAGATTGACCCCTAGAGGCAAGGAAAGATGTTAGCTTGCCTATATTATGTACTTTCTTAGTCATTTTCATGGTTGGACTCTTGAGGGAGAAAGCTTCTATTGTATTACTCATTGTATCTCTGCATTTTTGGCAAAGGAAGAAAGACCAGGGTTTTGCAGTCCTTTTTGGGATTCCTGTGGTTACATGTATTGATGGTGTGTTTCTCTTTGTAATTTTAAGTTTTTTATGTGAATCGTCTTCTTACTTTTTCTTTTGCAAATTAGGCAAATGAAGTGTTAAGGTAGAATTCATGGTTGTTGTGCTCTGCCTTTAAGTTTGCTTAATATCAATGTTTTCAGCTGTTTAAGGAGAATTAAAGGTGATTGCTTGCTCTCCTTAGCTTCTCACCAATCATTCTCATCCATCCAAATCTTACAAAGGCATCAATACAGTCTCCTACCTTGCCCCAAAGAACCCCCTGCGAAAATTGTGTCCAATCCCCGCACCCAAAATTGCCTTTCCCCAATTTTCCACCAAAACCCTAAAAATCCCAAATCAAATCTTTTTTATCAGTTTACTAGCCTAAAATCAGTGTTCTTTATTGGTTATCTCTTCCCATTGAAGATCTTTGCCGAGATAGACCGGAGAAAGCCCTCTCCTTCCCCGTAGGGCTAGCTACGAGGCTAAGTGGTTTGATGTTGCCTTGGAGTTTACCTTTTTCAGCCTAAGGTGAAATTTCTAGAGCTAACACCTGGAAAACATGAGCCAGGACTGAATACAATAACATCTGATTACATGAGACATAATGGCCCTTCCCTCAACAAATGGGTGGGAGGGAGGGTATAACAACCAAAGAATCCCTATTGAACAGGAAAGGGCTCTGCAAAACTGAATGGATCATCTGAAGGATACATGCATGTTATGAGCACTGCAAGTGGTAGGAACCAATCCCATCAAATCTGTGGAACTGCATCTAAGGTTGTAGAACAATATGAAGTCATCCGAGCATGTAGGGGGATACTTGAAGGGTCACCCCCTCATAAAGTCTGAAACATCTCACACACACCCGTGAATCACTGGTACAATTTGTGGCATCACTGGACCATCAAGTGTATGAATCATGCGCATGAAACAACTAAGTCAAAGGGAAAATATGATTTCCTTTGCTTGATTTGAGGCAATGAACAAGAGTTCAAGCTGGAACCAAGATACACTGCCATCTAGGATGTTCTTCTGGAATAGATATGTTGATGTCAACAGAATAAGGCCCACCATAGGTGAGGTAATGAGGATCCTCAACTAAGGCATGAGGGAAAATAGTAATGTGACTGATGTACTGACACCATGAAAAATGGGGAAAATGTGACTAAGGGACAAACATACGACTTCCCTTGTCAGAGCATAAAGTGCATGGTTGACTTGGCAGCGACTAACTCAACTCTAGAGGGGATGGTGGACAGTATGATTGAAGGCAAAAACACAGGATGAATGGTATGAAGATATGGATGGAATACTATGACATGATACAATGGGACATGAAACAGACTTCGTGGATGCAAAGGTGACTCATCGCAGATGCGCTGAACAAGAGTGACTCGATGATGCTGCCACACAGAATAGGCTCGGTGGGGACCATGAAAACATGAGAAAATGATGGTTTCTCATGACTAAAATCGATACGTGAGATGACAAGTGCCAAGGGAATATGGTCCTCAAAGTACAAGCATCACATATGAAGAAATTCGATTTTGAGAGGTGACGAAGTGACCCTTCCTGGAAAAATGGCTTCCTGGTGAAGTGTCAGATCATCAAAGACAAAAAGAGAACCATTATCGTTCTCGATGAGAGATTTCCAATGGTGTTAATGGTTCTTCAAACTGAGCTATGGTTTGGTCACAATGGGTGACAAAAAAACTGGGGGTTTTCCTATAAAAGGGCATTTTCCCTCCAATTTAATTCATTTTCACATTGAGCTTTGGTGAATTTGGAGAGGAAGAAAAGGCCCTAAATCTTGTGGAGATCGTACTATAAAAACTAACCATCAAAATCAAGATCTGTGACTTTCAGGCAAGTGGCCTTACTTGTCTAAAGATGGCCTTAATGTTTCTTGGAATGATGGTTCCTAGTGAAGAATTAAGGGAAGAGGAAAATGAGAATGAACTACTAGAGGAGGTCTAGAATCATCCTCACCCACTAAGTCAAACATGGGGACTATGTGGTAAAGGTGGTATGACATAGAGTATAATATTCGAAGATATGCTATTAAACGTCTACGATATGTGATGTGAATATGGTTCATCAGAGAGGCCGATAGGACAAACTATCAAAGGAATGGGAGGATAATCAACCATAACTAGATCCGGTGGGATCTAGGCTAAGACTTATGTTAATCAATTGAAAAGATGGCCAAGGAAAAACCATCATGCCCCCAAGCATGGGATAATGCTTGCAAGTAGATGTGATGGAGGGGATTGATCTGGTATGCAAAGGTGGGAATGATTCCCCCTAGAAGGAGGAGTTTGTGGAGCATCATTATGTTCCAAGTGCTTGAAAAATGGATTCAATCATCTCGCACCAACTTGGCACGAGACCCTCTAAAGGATGATAAGGATATGTATGGGCCTATGTTATGCCCAGTATGTTATGGGCGTATCAGATGTATTTAGAGTGGTAGACTCCAAACACATTTATTTTTATATGTCGATACATAATTTGGTTATGTGTATTTTATATGAAGATTGTGGTTTGTCATTTGTTTTGGTTATGGTTGTCTTCTGTGGTATCCATGTGATAAATGAAAATATATAATATTTGTTTGCAATGGTATCTACATAGCTATTTTGGGTTGTAGGAACATGATTGAAAGTAATGGTTTCAAATTCACGTACCAATGCTTAAATCGTAGATATTTTATAAATAGGACTTGGTTATGCACATGATACACACCATTCAATTGCATGACAAGTAGAAAGAAATCTAAATGAACATGAAGATGAAGGATGAGATGAGCAAGGGCATCGACTAACAAACCTATCATTGCATCATATTCGGCTTGGCTATTGGTGGCAGATCCAATGCACATGTTATTAGAATGGATTAACCTATGTAAGGGGGTGAAAATGGCCCATGCCGCTCAGGCTAGATTCCTGCAGAAGTGATTCACACCATCAGCATAACCGATATATAGTGTGGATGATGGATCCATCTAAAAGGTGCAAAAAACAACAAAAGAGATGATGCAACATACCTAAATGCATGACAGAAATAAATACACACAAATCAATGGGATATGCTATGGGTCAAATTTCTTGAGGTAGAGTGCATTGAGAGGATTAGGAAGAAGTTGGCCTTCAAAATACTCTAAGAGATATGCCCCCTTACCCAAGTCCTTACGAATGATGTAAGGTTCTATTCATAATGATTAGTGAGACAACGACAAAGGATACAATCAACACGACGATGATAAAGGTCATCGCCGATGAGAAGATAGTGAGGGGCTTGGTATCAGATACGTCATCGACAATCACAAGTAATATGGGGGGAAAACTTCTGGGTTCGCAAATGTGTGATGAAGTACGCATGATGGTGCAAATCATTCCAAGGGTAATCAAGGGTTTTCATGTCTTGTATGATGTCCTCATCAGAATGGAAGATGGGTGGATGGGAGGAAGATTAACTACATGATGCAGCGGCAGTACCTAGTGCATCATCCTAAGAAAGAAGGCTCACATATGCATCATCTGAAATGGTAGATGATGAGCTAGTAGATGGAAGATCTACCAATGTTGAGACCCGGTTTTCCAACGAGAGAGGTTCAACAGAAGTGCACGTGGGAACTGTTAGCGTCGGTATCTTCATCCCTCCATCAGTGATCAAAATTCTCTTGTTGCATTTCATTTTAGATGTCTCATCCGATCATATGCATTCCATTAGGATCATGGATCATCTGATGGTAGTGGCATTTTATAAATTTTTCCCTCATGATCTTTACCTGTTGGCTCATTCCTAGGTCATTTACAGTCATTTTGTCTTTACATCTGCAAAAAATCATTTTTAGGGTTTTAGGTCTCATTAGGTCTAGGGTTTGTCCATAAGGTCTTGTAAAAGCTCAATAATGATCAGCAGGTGCATGAGGAGGTCAAATAATGTCTCAGCAACAAAAATTTCAATAATCACATGCTCAGTGATTGATTTTTCCTCAAACTCTGTTTTGAGGAAAAATAGAGTTTTTTTGTTTTATGTATAGAATTTTATGTAATTTCATTTTTCCTATATGTAATAATTTCAAGATGCAACCCTAATCACTTTTCCAAGCTCCCGCATTCCAGCCCCTACAAAAGAATCAAAAAGTCAAAGCATTTAGTCCATCAAAGGCAAAAAAGCAACTCAAACTACCAAAACATAATTTTAAAACAGCAAGTGAAATACAAACATTAGGAAAGTGGGTTTTCATAAGTGAAAAATAAAAATCATTTGTATATAAATTGTTTTCATGTCAAAGAAGCTCATTTGTAAGCCAAAGGAGAAAGAGCAAGTTCTAAATCATGTTTTGGGAGCCAAAGGAGTTAGTTGGCTGCAAAAAGTGAGAAATTCTGAGGTGCGGTGCACCTGGGTCAAGGCGCGGTGCACCGAGCCAGCGCGACGCACACAGAGCCCACTCCATGTTGTAATTTATAACTGGCACGATGCACCAAAGAGGCGCAGTGCACCTGTGAGGTGGCACAGTGCACCAGTCTACAAGGCCTGAAATCATTCACATCTTCCTCCAAAGGCTCTCAAATTGTAAATTCCTCATTGCACAAGTAAGTTCACACTCCCATATGCTCAATGCATGAGCTTTCTTCAGTGTTCATGGTGATTCAATAGGGAAAAATTTAAACCCTAGATCTTTGCACTGTTTGTTGAAAAAACACTACCTAGGGTTTACAAATTGTTGTTTTTGCTGCTAAATCCTACCCCTATCATTTTCACTCCCTCACTTCATTTTCTCCCTCCCTTTTCATTCATACTTACCTATTCCCTATTCCCCACATCCCTAAAACTACTAACCCTAATCCCTACCTTCACTTATCCCAAACCCTAATCAACAATCCTAAACCATAAACATTATTCCCCAAACCCTTCTATTCCCCAAAAACCCTACCAGCAGCATCCCCAATCCCTCATACACAATCCTTATCATCAAGCCTTTTCTTTTAGCAGCAAATACCCATTGACACTATAAAATCTCTTCATACTTATCTAAGTAAAATCAAGCATTGGCAAACATGGAGTTAGATTCTTCTTATGAAAGAAATGAGGAAACAGTCAGTGACTCTTCGAGAGAAATTCATGCACCAAGGAGACCTCACAAGAGTGGAAAACATAACCAGGAGGAGCCTACTTCACTTGTTGAGTTGTTGGCTTGTCCTCTTGCTGTCACATGCTTCCAACATCAATCTTGTTACCAATTTTGTGAGATAGTGGAAAGAGTCAAATACCACCATGAGCTTGCTAGACTGTTTGTACTCCATCTTCAAAATGGCCAAGTCAATTTGGCAGGTGTGACATTCACCTTGACACCTGAGACTATAGCTCAAGCAACCGGTATTCCGAATGTAGGTGAGCAATGGAATAAGGAGCACCTGGTAGACAAATATCATTATGAGCCTTATATCAAGGCTTGTTTTCAGAGACATGTCAGTAGGGTCTTCCCTTTCAAGTACCTACAGGACACATATGCTCCCTTGATGAAACTCATAATCAAATATTTCAGCTGTGAGGGCAGATTTTCTTGTCTATACACCTATCATATCAAATTGTTGATGCACTTTACTAGGGTGAGGATGATGAAGCTCCCCTATTTCATTTGCTGGAATATTGAGAAGATGACCACATTGGTTCAAAGGAAGCCTCCTCATCAGCAGTATAACAACATCTATCACTTTGCACTAATCAAAATTGTGGTTTTGCATCAGCTCAGTTTATTGAATGTTTCATGGGAGGATTTCATTTCACATGAGGTTTTCACAGGCTCTCAAGTACCCCCACTAGTTTTTCATGAGGCAGCACAGCCTTCACATCAACAAGACTTGCATGAGCCTCAAACCACCAGTGTGCCAGTATTTGTCACATACCAAAAGGGCACTAGGAGATTGTTTGCAGCAGTAAAACGAGTACTATCTCTACCTGGGGTGGAAGGGGCCTCTTTTCCTTCAACAGCAAAGTAGCTACAAGACAAGGGTAAGCAGTCATTGCATGATGAGGGGCCTTCAGAAGGTCAAGAGAGAGATTTCATTCTCATTCAGGATGATGACATTGATTTGGGATCTCAAAGCTCAAAGCTCAAGGAGATCATTCAGGAGCAGCAAGATGACGTTCATGATTTGTCTCTCAACCAGGAAAGAGCCAAGTGGATAATCAACTATCTGGAGCAAAGGAACAAAAAGTTAGAGGATCAGAAAACCATCATGGAGCTCCAAAATATAAGATAAAACTGGCAAGTTTCCAAGAGGAGGAAAGTCAAGTTGACACCACTTGAACAAGAAATTGAAGCTGATCGTGAATCTTGGCTTGAGAGGGAAAAAATTCACTTCGAAAAGATGCTAGAGAAGGCCAACAAAGAGAAACAGATGTTGAGGCACATGGCCTATCACTATTTGGTGAGAAATAAAGTTTGCAAAGCAAGAATTAGGATTTTGAAGGCCAAGTTGAAGAAAGCATTGAGGAAGAGAAAAGAGCAATATAGACTCCAGATCTTGGTTGGGGCTTCCTTAGCCCAACACAGCACTTAATGAAGGACACTCACCCCAAATTTCAATAAATTTGGGAAGCTTTTTGCAAATTTTGAATTTTTGGCCTAAAAAACAGGTTTTTCTGCCTGTGCGTCGTGCCACTTGGCGCGTGCTTTTGCTAGGGACCTCCTTTCGAGGAAGACTTAGAATTTTTGGATTCCTCATGGAAAAATATGAATTCCCTCACATGTCCAAGAAATTTTGACAAGTTTTGAGCTTCCAAAAGGGTCAAAAACACCTCAAAAATGACCTTTTTGCCCCTTTTTTGCTACATAGAAAGCAGTGTTGGGAGAACTCATTTTTGGAGGGGCAAATGGAGACAAAATTCATCAATTCTACCTGTTCTGGAAAGTAGACAGGTAGACCTTTCTAACAAGCCCACTTGCAGAAAATTTGGTTCATGGAAAGGCCTCCAAAATCAGCTCCAAAATAGAACGGCGCACATGATGGAAAATTGACCTTTTTTTGCCCAAAAACTCTGTTTTTTGCCCAGTTTTTCTTAGTTTGACTTTTCTCTCTCTCATAGTCAAACTCATGATGTAATTTGATCTAAATGGATGGACTTTGATGTAAATATGTTAAATTTTCACTCATAGAAGTAGATTCATCATGAAAAGGTAGTTTGCAACTGAATGAATCAGTTTCCTAGGTTTTAGAGGCAAGTTGTTCCACTGCCTACTTTTCAGTTCTTAATTTAGATTTTGTTGAATAGCTCCTAAACTCATGAATTCGACTCCTAAAGCCTAGCATGAGTTTTTTTTTGTCTATATCTAGTACTTTTCCAGTCATTTGTCAAGGTTGGACTCTTGTGAAAGCTTTTGAGCAGCATTGTACATTCATCGCTGCAATTTGGCAATGGAATAGACCAGGGTTTGCAGCCTTTTGTGGGATTCTTGTGGAAAATTGATTTGGTATAGTGCCTTCTTCTATAATTCAAGTTTTGCATGTGTTTATGTATGCTATTTTCTCTCTTTTTCAGCTGAACTAAATGAATCAAGGATAAAGGTAGAAATCATTGAAATTGCAGTGCTCTACCTAGGGTTTGTTTGGTTTTTCATGTTTTCAACTATTTGAAGAGGATTCTTGAGACTCTCATGCCCTCTCCAAATTCTCACCAGTCTTAAGACTCTCCATCTCACTTATTTAAAAGTACCAAACCATTTGCCTACCTCGCCCCATAGAAACCTTTGCAAGACTGTGTCCATTCCCCGGACCCAAATCTACCTTTCACATTTGAGCCAGCAAACCATCATAAAACTCAATCAAACCCCCTTGAGCATATACCTAGCCTAAAATAAGTATTTACATTAGTCATCTCAAGCTTTATTGACAATATTCTTCTTAGATTAACAAGGAGAGAGCCATCTCTCAACCTGGTAGGGCTAGCTACCAGGCTAAGTGTGGTTTGATGTTACCTTAGATTCTGCCTTTCTCAGCCTGAGGTAGGTGTAGGACCTAACAGGAACCTCAAAGAGGTTTTTCTGTGAGGATCTCAATGATGAAAATAGGTAAAGGATATGGACAGTGGAGTCCATCATGTCGACATTGGGGGGATGGATCATGATGGTGGGACTAGAGTCCACTTGTTCTGGTGTGCTAGTGGTACCAGAATCCACAGGTAGAGGAGTAGATGATCCACTACGAGTGGCCTCGAATTCACAAAGCACATGAAGGTAGTTGTGAAATTCATCGAGATGAGGAAAACAATGGCAATAGTGACCATAATGATCGCACAAATTAAAAGGGTGATTCGTGCACAATGATTTAAGTTTCTTGGCTGAATCAGGTAAGGTAAATTGGACCTAGGGTATGTTAGACTCAAGAATTGTATCATTGACCAATGGTTTGAGATAAGGAAGCTCGAGACAGTTATTAGTGGCATGCCCAACAACATCACACAAAACACACAAAGGTGTCGACTTTGGAGGCTTGGGAGATGAAGGTCCTAAGGGAGCCTTTTCCTTAGGTTCCTTCTTCTTGGATTTGCCCCCTTGTCCAGATGCTTTTGCAATAGGAATGGGTTCCTGTTGAGGTTGAGGTGAAACTAGAGCAGTGGCAGGGGTCATAGGGACTGATTGAACCAGGGTCAAAGCATGATATGGTCTGTTATGCTTCTTAACCTGCAAAAGATACCCAAATACAGAATATGCGAAGAAAAGAGACCGAGAACACAGAATGGCAATGACTTTATTATTAAGAGAGAAATGTTCACTTGCCTCTTCGAGGGGGCAACCTCCAATAGAGCAGAGCTCGATTACAAAAATAAGACACGATGCTCCTCGCAAGGAGTTACTATCCTTTATATATGACTCCTACAAGTAATACCACGGGTCAATACTGCTTATTACTAATACCGTCGGCCCATTTGCAACTAACT
>APFE030698385.1:0-12495 GCA_000404065.3 Pinus taeda | reverse complement strand
ATATTGTAATATTTTGATGTAAAAGTGTTATCTAGGAAATATTTTGGTGAATGGTTCCTCATAATTAGAACACCATTACCAAAATATTTTTAGATGCACTATTGAGTCTTGGAAAAATAATTAATCCCCTTTTGAGTCTTTTTATTTTAATTTCTAACAAAATAAAAATTAAATTAGCCAGAGAATTATCTCAAAAAAATAAAATGAAGAGAAAATTGATTACCCTCTAAGTGGAAAATTCATCAAAAAATTATTTGAGGCTATTTTCAAAAGAAAAATTCAAGGCAAAGATAAAATGCCTCATTTCCAAGGTAGAAGGACCCAGTCCGGAGATTTGTTGAGGTGGAAAAGACTATTTTCCTACCAAATCAAATTTTTTGGACCAAGCAGAGAATTATTTTGCACAAGTAACAATAATTCGATTATTTGAGGGCCCTCCATGGTCCAAAAATCAAAGTTTGACCTCTCCAGCATAGTGAACAAGGAAGGCTGAAATTTTTTAGAGATTTGTGCCAGCTAATCAAGGGTTCAATTTTTTTCCTATAGGATCAAGGCATGGATTGATGCAAATAGCTATTTTTCCACTTGGAGGGGTTGATTCCTCTCATTTTTTCTATATAAGGAAGCTTTCAAGCTCCTCATTATAACATCAACAATGTTGAAAATCTTTTGTATTGAGCTAAGCTCTGCAGGAATTTTCGCATTAATAAAGACTTTGGGGTTTCAATTTAAGGTGTTTTCTCGCTTGATGATTCATGGTATGTGTTGAATTAAGTTTAACGCTCTAATTGTTTAACTGAAGATTATTGTTCCATAGCCAGTGGTTGGATTATCTATTAGCACAAATATCTTGCTTTAGGTACTGGGTTAGCGTAAGCACATTGAAATCTAGCAGATCTAGTAGGTATCTCTAGGTTCCTAGGCTTCAGATCTAGGACTAGTAATCCATCTTATGTGTAGAGATCTTTAGATATTCAACCCTTGGGTACGACCCAAGTACATGGACTTCAAGGTGATTGCATCTTGTTTGAACCCTGAGCTTATCTAATGAATATGTTTTGCAAAGTTTGGGTTTGTGCATTAAAATTAAATTATTTCCATCAAATTATCTTGCTAAATTTATTTTTGGGTTATTAATGAATTATTTGCTAATTATATCATATTTTCTTTTGTAAATTATTGTAGATAATTTGTAATATTTTGTAAATTATTTCTAACCCTTGTAAATTATTTTTCTCACTTGTAAATAATAATTTTGGGGTTTTATTTTAGATTTTTGTAGATCTTGTGTCTTGGGCTCTATTTATTCATCTTGAAGGACTAAATCTTTGACAAACTCAAATGTGAAGGTCCTAACTTTGAAAAACTCAAATGTGAAGGTCCTAACCATCACCTAGCCTAGACGACTAGGGTTTGGAGGGTATTTAGCCTACAGAGGAGTCGTCCAACCCAAATAAGCAAGTCGTTCACCTTTTGAGGGTTGATCTAGGGTTTAGGGACTAATATCTACAAGACACATGTGATAATTTTGCATCGTCCAAAAGCCCTAGCGCTAGAGGGCTTTTATGTTGTTGCAACTAGGGTTTTTCTTGAGCAATTGATTTCTGAAGTGGTTTTGTAGATGGATTCTCAATTTGAGGTCATTTTTGGACATCTTTTAGTGTTTTGAAGCTAGATTTGCCTAGCTCCAAGGGCTAGAGGCCATTTTTGGTTTTTGGCCTAGCTGCAAGTTTGGAGGGCTAAAAGCCCTAGCCGTGGCCTCTATTTAGCCTCCCTAAGAGGGTCGTAAGCCTAATTAGGATTCTAAGCCTAGGTCACAACCCTAGAAGGCCTCAAATTCAAGTTTTGCAAGTGATTTCAAGGCTAATACTTTGTTTTGTAGGCTTGAAATAATTTTTGGTTAGGGTTTGTAGTGATTTCTCGTTGTAATTATGTCATCTAGTGGGCTAATCTTGGTTTTGCAGGCTTATTATCCATTGAAGAAGGGTTTCAAGAGCTCAAATTTTGTTTACTTCACCATCCAAGGCCTTGAAAGCCTAGCCAGTAGCCCTAAGGTTGCTTCCAGGCTTGGTCGCAAGGGTTTCCAGGGCTCCTAGCCCTAGACGTAGCCCTATAAGTCCTCTAAACCCTAGCCATTTTCTTAACTTGGCATTTAAAATATGTTTTGGGGCTAATTCTTGTGTTTGTAAGAGTATTACACTTGTTGGAGGTCTCATCACCATTTTTCAAGTCATTTGGCTTAGCCGCTAGCCTAGGAGGCTCATCTTGCCTTGGCCGTGGGGTTTTGGTGACCTTCTTCCTTGTTTACGAGCTAACAATTTGTGGTTGCAAGCATTCAAAGGCTAAATCATTGTGAAGATTCTTCATTTGGTGACTCAAGATTATATCAATTCAACAAACTTGATAGTGGAGCAAGGCCTCTAGGCCTTGAGGTTTGATCTCTCTAGTCCTCTCTCTTTTGATGACTGTCTTGAATGATCAGATCTGAAGCTAATATAACAGTGGCATAATCAAGTGCTAATCACCCTAAAGGAGCTTAAACACATCTCTAAATAAGCTTAATAATTTTTAGAGGTAACACTCATCACTTAAAGGCTTAATTTCTGTTGTGTTTCCTAGCTTCTCATTCAAAATTTGGGACTGTTTTCATATTAGTAACTTGCTGGTCTGATTTACGTAAGTCTGGTATATTTTCAAAGAAATAGAATTGTGAGAAGTTCATTGGTGAATTGGTCATATAAGTCTTGCATTGACTTTCCTCTTGCATTCTTGCATTCTGATTACCAAATAGATAAGGTGTCTCTTTGCATTTTGCCTCATTGCATAATTACATTGTTATCATTGTTAATCACTATTAGCAATCTCTTAATTGTACTTATCTCTATTAGCGCTTATCTATTGTGATTCATTGGCTCATGATCTAAAGTGACAAGTTGCTCTCATTTTGTTCTCATACTTAAGTGTTAAGTAACATTATCATAAGAAGAATTGAATGAGATCTTAATAGGCTCTAATAGCCATTTGGATAATTGAGATTGATAAATCTCGAGTATATGAAACTACTAGCCTTATTTCATTGTGATTAAAGTGCTCCAAGATTTGTTCTTTTTCTCATTGGAACTTCTAGATTCTTTTTGCTTGATTGAGATAGTTACGAAATTGCTCTAAAGTGCTTCATCTACTTGCTCTTGTTATATTGTGTTGAATACCATTGTGAGCAATTTGATTCCACATTGAAGTACTTAAATCTCTTAATAATCTCATTGAAGCTTCCACTCATATCTTGCATTCCATCCTAAGTTAGAAGTGCATTTCTAAAATGTACATCCAAGCATAAGCTTGATTGTAAGAAGATAGGAACATCTTCTCCAAACAATTTGAGGACTGTAGACCCTCATTCATAGTTAACATAGGTGACCTTGCAGTTCTCTTGTGGAAAATCCCTTGTAGGAATGAAGGCACCTCGGTGGTTAGGACCCCACAAGAGGCATTGTTAATGAGGCCATAGCCTCCTTCTTTTGGGCTTCTCTCTACAACTGGCATTTGGGACCAGTTCCAAAAGAATTAACGAAAATGAATCACTTAGAGTAGGCATATAATTAAAAATAACCAAGGGCTTGCATCTCATATAGGATAGAAATTGTGTACTGCAACAACTATTCATCTAATAGCTTGGATTCTAATCCTAATTGAGCATGTAATTAATATCCTAAGGCACTGGTCTCTAATGGCCATTCAGTTGTGTCTCCTTAACTTGTTGGTTCCCAACAAGTTGTTTATCATCCCATCCATAGGGACTACCCCCCTAAGTCTGCAATTAGGAGACAACTTAAACAGAGAGGGCAGGAATCAAAGTGACAACACCTACCCTGAGTGTTGTTGCAACCTAGTGTACAATTTGAGCGACAATAGGACCATGATGGGGATGATATGCCTGAGGTAGCCTTTCATCAAAGGTTCATGGGTTTGATTGTTGATATCTCTATCTTTTAGTTGGAAGACAGGATCCAATGGTGCAAGTTGCATCCCTCTTTTCCTTCTTCATCCATGATCTTTCATATATGATCACTTTATTTTCCAAGCTCATGCCCTTGTGACTTGCACATGAATGTCCTGATTGTCATGTTTGCTCTCAGGTAAATATCAGGATAAATCATAGAGGTAGGAAATTTGATATGGATTGAATGATATGTTGGCTGCATTGACTCTATGATTACACTTAGCATTTGCATAATGTAATATGCATGCTAGAGTAGGATGCATTGCATGTTGATTTTTGCATCGATAACACCATCATATCATGTTCTCATGCTAGAATATATTCATTTAGATTAGACTTGCACTTATAATAGATTTTATTTCCTGTATGTTTTATTAATATTTGATGAAAACATGGGCGATCAAAGTACACCTAGGACAAATGCTTACAACAATTGTTTGTGATGTGCAGGATAGTAGCTCTTTGGTCCCAAAGGATTGCTAGTGTTCTCATGACCTCCTTGTTTGAGTACATGGTTCGTGCACTCTACAAACAACTCATGTCTTGGTTGGAGCCAGATGTTACCCACCACCAGTGGGTGACCCCATAAGAGAATTGTTCTCCTAGATTTGTCTTCAGCCAATAGCCAATCACCCTTGACAACCACCAGTGTAGCTGATATGTGCCATATCTCTGTTGCCTGAGCCAGTTATATGTCCCGTTACCCATTTTTCGAGATCGTATGTTTGAAGGTGGGCCATCTAATCCTAAAGGTATGTCTTCCATTGTGCATAGGGGTGCTTATGCATGTTTTTCTTGGGCACACTTTTGTATGGATTATTGGGTGACTTGGAAGAAGGAAGGCTTTCGACTGTAGTCCTGTTCCCTCACCTTAAATGGGCGGTTAATCCTCAACCCTAGTGTTGTGGGATCTCCCCTACTGGTTTATAGCTTTAAGATGGACACTACTTGGGAAACTCCGATTTTGGTAGTGCAGTATCGTTTTCTTGATCCATATTTTTCACTCCCCTCCACGCATTACATGCCATATTTCATCATCTTCCCTCTCTGAGTCCACAACACTTTGGTACTCCCCCTCCCTTTGTCCATATGTTTGGGTTGGGCTTGGAACGATGCCCCAGAGGTTGATGCAACTAAAAAAAAGGATTAAAAGCATATCATGGCCACATGTAAAAGGAAATAATACCACAAAATGCAAAAGATGGTCGAGACAATAAAATTTAGCACGTGTGAAAAAGCGATACATGAGCTCTACCCCTTATCATTATGGCCGTCACCCTGGTTCTTGGGGCCCCTAAGAGTGCCCCCTGCATCATTAAGGAAACCATGCATGTCCCAACCCCTGGTGGGCGATGAACATGCTCTCATCCCCTGGAACTCTAAGTAGTAAAATAAAGGAAAAATAAATAAAAGGCAAAAAACAAATGAAGAAGGGTGGAAAAACAAAGGTTGGGGTGACTCATGAACCACAATTGCTCCCTCCAACATTCATACAACCAAATATGTGAACATACCTCATCATTACCACCCTTGAGCCCATGGCATTTAGTCTTGAGACCCTTGTGTCCCAATCGACCTTATCATTATCTGCATGACGCCTACCACTTGAAGGATGTACCTTGGATATGTTCTTTCCTTTAGGGGTTGGGAACACCTAATAGGGTTGTTTATTAACCATTCCTACGCAGGAAGGTAACACCATTACATGCTAAAAGCCCCAAATTTGGAAGGGAAACACATTATGAAGTTTCATTTGTGTCCTTGACTAACAAGCTTGTTTCACTTAGATGCACTAATAAATTATTGTACTTGAGGGTGAGGAGACGCGTTTAATCTTATACAGGATTGGTAGGTGGTTTCATCATGGTTTGGGCAACTTAATTGGGGCCGAAGCCCACCCGAGGATCTGACACATGTAGGGGAAGCGTTGAGAGCCATGGGTTTCCATCATGTGATAGAGCATTATCTCATGCCATGGGCAGACTCAACACCTCAACAACTTGTTCATTGCCCCACATTATATGCGAGATTATGCACTTGGACTAGTGGTGCCCCCAATCAATTTAGTAGTATATACAAGGTTTGGCATCTTATCTAAGGCCTAGTGGAGGTTTGTCTCATCCTTGAGACATGGAGGGAGAACACCATCTTTTGTGCCCTCGCTTGGAGTAGACTACAGGCTTATTTTTCAGGAGACCCATGAGACCACTACTTGTGCCCCAAAGCCACTTTGGAGCACCACATGATGTTTTGCCTGGAGATCAAGGTGCCATCGCCTTGACTATCATTCATGGAGCCCTCACTATCACTATGGCACCTGGAGGACTCAATGGGGCCCTCCAACGACCCTTCTACACCATTATTTTATCATTTTCAGCTCACTTTGGATGGCTTCTTCATGACATTATGAGCTACTTGGTGGGCTTGTCACCAAGGATATGTTATTTTGCACATTAAAATAATTTTAGGGGCATCTTAGGCTAATTCAAATAGGATAGAGGATCATATATATTTAGATCTTTTCCATTGAGAGAGATCATCATCATCGAACTCGGATCTCTTTGTAAAAATAATTTCACACTTTTCTTTGGATGTCTATTAGAGCTCTTTTGATGCATTTCGTATATATTTGGAAGCTGAAGTTCCTTTTCTTTCCTGGAGTCGCTTTCTTGATCTATGATTGGATATATCTCTTGTTATCTTGTATGTGCTTTTGTTGAAGATTTTCTTTGATATAGTTTCTAATGTGTGGAATTATTGCAACTAGCTAGTTTTTTTGTGCCCTAATTTATTGAAAGTCATTGTAAAGAAAGTTAGATTGTTGATTACACATGTTACTCATTGCATAAAAAGTAGATGAATGTTCCTAGTGGATTGAAACTTGTTTTTCTTCCATGAAAGTCCATAGACCTTGGGTGGGTAAATGTTAGATCTAGGGCATAACTTTTTAGCCTCCTTGAAGACAACTTTGGCCAAATTTTGAATCACATAGACTCCATAGACCAAGGATTAGGCATTGATCCAAGCAAAATTGGTGGTCATCTTCTCCTTACCTTTCTTTTCTCTCTCCAAAATTTTTCAGCCCCTTTCCTAGATATCCAACTAGGGCTCCTTGCGAATTTCATTAGAGGTATTTTGCAAAATCACTTGGCAAGAATTTGAGCTGGTGTCTCCTCTAGTTGTCCAAATTTGGAGCAATTCCCATGGTTGGGTTATGAGAAAATCCAAGCCCTAGTTGCATCTTTGGAAACCATCTTGAGCATCTTTGATAGGCGTTCTTCTTAAGGGTCTCTTGCACATGGTATTTAAGGAATTGATATTTTTAGACCCTTTTCCGTACTTATATTGGCCTAGTGACCACACTAGAGGGAATCCTCCTACACCTACTCATAAACCCTAGGTATCGTATCAATTTCTTTCTAGGTTTCTCTAGTGGAGTGAAAACCCTATTTTGAAGGCTCATCTTGTAAAGTCCCTAGAGAATTCTTGCCTCACTGTGGAGGTCTTGATCCTAGATATAGTTATCATTATTGAATATTCATTACCCTAGGTATTCACTCTCCTCT
This sequence comes from Pinus taeda, assembly GCA_000404065.3. Classification (NCBI taxonomy): domain Eukaryota; kingdom Viridiplantae; phylum Streptophyta; class Pinopsida; order Pinales; family Pinaceae; genus Pinus; species Pinus taeda. The sequence goes on along the minus strand of APFE030698385.1, from coordinate 4,929 downwards.
TAGGTCTTTCTTGGAGAGCCTTTCCTTCATCAAGTCATAGTTGAGCCTTTCCTTTGAGTGTTCCTTGGAAATCACTTCATTCTTGATCATTCATACCATCATTCAAGTGATTTCTGCCATAATGAGACTCCTTCCGTCAGTGAAAGTCCATAAAGTGCAGGGGACACTGATTGAGGTGACAGTGGGTCTTTGTCCCTTTGTTGTCACTTGGTCTAGTAGTTGTCCCTCAGGTAACCCCTGCTAGATTGTGTGGCAACATGCCCTGCTTGGGATCAAGTTGGTCTGGGCTCCCAAGAGCCACCTATTCGACCTCTTGATATATATTATATATATATATATAATATATAATATATATATATATAAATATATAGAGAGAAGAGAGAGAGAGAGAAGAGAGAGAGAAGAGAGAGAGAGAGAGAGAGTTCGATCACTTGGAAGACATTTCATCATCATCAATATATCTTTTGCACCTAACGAATGGAGAAAAGGACAAAAAAAAGAAGGGAAGAAAGAGCTCACACTTGAGGAGGAATTTTTGTGATGGGCTTGGAACGATGCCCCAGAGGTTGATGCAACTAAAAAAAAGGATTAAAAGCATATCATGGCCACATGTAAAAGGAAATAATACCACAAAATGCAAAAGATGGTCGAGACAATAAAATTTAGCACGTGTGCAAAAGCGATACATGAGCTCTACCCCTTATCATTATGGCCGTCACCCTGGTTCTTGGGGCCCCTAAGAGTGCCCCCTGCATCATTAAGGAAACCATGCATGTCCCAACCCCTGGTGGGCGATGAACATGCTCTCATCCCCTGGAACTCTAAGTAGTAAAATAAAGGAAAAATAAATAAAAGGCAAAAAACAAATGAAGAAGGGTGGAAAAACAAAGGTTGGGGTGACTCATGAACCACAATTGCTCCCTCCAACATTCATACAACCAAATATGTGAACATACCTCATCATTACCACCCTTGAGCCCATGGCATTTAGTCTTGAGACCCTTGTGTCCCAATCGACCTTATCATTATCTGCATGACGCCTACCACTTGAAGGATGTACCTTGGATATGTTCTTTCCTTTAGGGGTTGGGAACACCTAATAGGGTTGTTTATTAACCATTCCTACGCAGGAAGGTAACACCATTACATGCTAAAAGCCCCAAATTTGGAAGGGAAACACATTATGAAGTTTCATTTGTGTCCTTGACTAACAAGCTTGTTTCACTTAGATGCACTAATAAATTATTGTACTTGAGGGTGAGGAGACGCGTTTAATCTTATACAGGATTGGTAGGTGGTTTCATCATGGTTTGGGCAACTTAATTGGGGCCGAAGCCCACCCGAGGATCTGACACATGTAGGGGAAGCGTTGAGAGCCATGGGTTTCCATCATGTGATAGAGCATTATCTCATGCCATGGGCAGACTCAACACCTCAACAACTTGTTCATTGCCCCACATTATATGCGAGATTATGCACTTGGACTAGTGGTGCCCCCAATCAATTTAGTAGTATATACAAGGTTTGGCATCTTATCTAAGGCCTAGTGGAGGTTTGTCTCATCCTTGAGACATGGAGGGAGAACACCATCTTTTGTGCCCTCGCTTGGAGTAGACTACAGGCTTATTTTTCAGGAGACCCATGAGACCACTACTTGTGCCCCAAAGCCACTTTGGAGCACCACATGATGTTTTGCCTGGAGATCAAGGTGCCATCGCCTTGACTATCATTCATGGAGCCCTCACTATCACTATGGCACCTGGAGGACTCAATGGGGCCCTCCAACGACCCTTCTACACCATTATTTTATCATTTTCAGCTCACTTTGGATGGCTTCTTCATGACATTATGAGCTACTTGGTGGGCTTGTCACCAAGGATATGTTATTTTGCACATTAAAATAATTTTAGGGGCATCTTAGGCTAATTCAAATAGGATAGAGGATCATATATATTTAGATCTTTTCCATTGAGAGAGATCATCATCATCGAACTCGGATCTCTTTGTAAAAATAATTTCACACTTTTCTTTGGATGTCTATTAGAGCTCTTTTGATGCATTTCGTATATATTTGGAAGCTGAAGTTCCTTTTCTTTCCTGGAGTCGCTTTCTTGATCTATGATTGGATATATCTCTTGTTATCTTGTATGTGCTTTTGTTGAAGATTTTCTTTGATATAGTTTCTAATGTGTGGAATTATTGCAACTAGCTAGTTTTTTTGTGCCCTAATTTATTGAAAGTCATTGTAAAGAAAGTTAGATTGTTGATTACACATGTTACTCATTGCATAAAAAGTAGATGAATGTTCCTAGTGGATTGAAACTTGTTTTTCTTCCATGAAAGTCCATAGACCTTGGGTGGGTAAATGTTAGATCTAGGGCATAACTTTTTAGCCTCCTTGAAGACAACTTTGGCCAAATTTTGAATCACATAGACTCCATAGACCAAGGATTAGGCATTGATCCAAGCAAAATTGGTGGTCATCTTCTCCTTACCTTTCTTTTCTCTCTCCAAAATTTTTCAGCCCCTTTCCTAGATATCCAACTAGGGCTCCTTGCGAATTTCATTAGAGGTATTTTGCAAAATCACTTGGCAAGAATTTGAGCTGGTGTCTCCTCTAGTTGTCCAAATTTGGAGCAATTCCCATGGTTGGGTTATGAGAAAATCCAAGCCCTAGTTGCATCTTTGGAAACCATCTTGAGCATCTTTGATAGGCGTTCTTCTTAAGGGTCTCTTGCACATGGTATTTAAGGAATTGATATTTTTAGACCCTTTTCCGTACTTATATTGGCCTAGTGACCACACTAGAGGGAATCCTCCTACACCTACTCATAAACCCTAGGTATCGTATCAATTTCTTTCTAGGTTTCTCTAGTGGAGTGAAAACCCTATTTTGAAGGCTCATCTTGTAAAGTCCCTAGAGAATTCTTGCCTCACTGTGGAGGTCTTGATCCTAGATATAGTTATCATTATTGAATATTCATTACCCTAGGTATTCACTCTCCTCTTAGGTCTTTCTTGGAGAGCCTTTCCTTCATCAAGTCATAGTTGAGCCTTTCCTTTGAGTGTTCCTTGGAAATCACTTCATTCTTGATCATTCATACCATCATTCAAGTGATTTCTGCCATAATGAGACTCCTTCCGTCAGTGAAAGTCCATAAAGTGCAGGGGACACTGATTGAGGTGACAGTGGGTCTTTGTCCCTTTGTTGTCACTTGGTCTAGTAGTTGTCCCTCAGGTAACCCCTGCTAGATTGTGTGGCAACATGCCCTGCTTGGGATCAAGTTGGTCTGGGCTCCCAAGAGCCACCTATTCGACCTCTTGGATATATTATATATATATATAATTATATATATATATATATTATATATATATATTATATAGAGAAGAGAGAGAGGAGGAGAGAGAGCGGAGTAGAGATAGAGAGAGTTCGATCACTTGGAAGACATTTCATCATCATCAATATATCTTTTGCACCTAACGAATGGAGAAAAGGACAAAAAAAAGAAGGGAAGAAAGAGCTCACACTTGAGGAGGAATTTTTGTGATGGGCTTGGAACGATGCCCCAGAGGTTGATGCAACTAAAAAAAAGGATTAAAAGCATATCATGGCCACATGTAAAAGGAAATAATACCACAAAATGCAAAAGATGGTCGAGACAATAAAATTTAGCACGTGTGCAAAAGCGATACATGAGCTCTACCCCTTATCATTATGGCCGTCACCCTGGTTCTTGGGGCCCCTAAGAGTGCCCCCTGCATCATTAAGGAAACCATGCATGTCCCAACCCCTGGTGGGCGATGAACATGCTCTCATCCCCTGGAACTCTAAGTAGTAAAATAAAGGAAAAATAAATAAAAGGCAAAAAACAAATGAAGAAGGGTGGAAAAACAAAGGTTGGGGTGACTCATGAACCACAATTGCTCCCTCCAACATTCATACAACCAAATATGTGAACATACCTCATCATTACCACCCTTGAGCCCATGGCATTTAGTCTTGAGACCCTTGTGTCCCAATCGACCTTATCATTATCTGCATGACGCCTACCACTTGAAGGATGTACCTTGGATATGTTCTTTCCTTTAGGGGTTGGGAACACCTAATAGGGTTGTTTATTAACCATTCCTACGCAGGAAGGTAACACCATTACATGCTAAAAGCCCCAAATTTGGAAGGGAAACACATTATGAAGTTTCATTTGTGTCCTTGACTAACAAGCTTGTTTCACTTAGATGCACTAATAAATTATTGTACTTGAGGGTGAGGAGACGCGTTTAATCTTATACAGGATTGGTAGGTGGTTTCATCATGGTTTGGGCAACTTAATTGGGGCCGAAGCCCACCCGAGGATCTGATACATGTAGGGGAAGCGTTGAGAGCCATGGGTTTCCATCATGTGATAGAGCATTATCTCATGCCATGGGCAGACTCAACACCTCAACAACTTGTTCATTGCCCCACATTATATGCGAGATTATGCACTTGGACTAGTGGTGTCCCCAATCAATTTAGTAGTATATACAAGGTTTGGCAGCTTATCTAAGGCCTAGTGGAGGTTTGTCTCATCCTTGAGACATGGAGGGAGAACACCATCTTTTGTGCCCTCGCTTGGAGTAGACTACAGGCTTATTTTTCAGGAGACCCATGAGACCACTACTTGTGCCCCAAAGCCACTTTGGAGCACCACATGATGTTTTGCCTGGAGATCAAGGTGCCATCGCCTTGACTATCATTCATGGAGCCCTCACTATCACTATGGCACCTGGAGGACTCAATGGGGCCCTCCAACGACCCTTCTACACCATTATTTTATCATTTTCAGCTCACTTTGGATGGCTTCTTCATGACATTATGAGCTACTTGGTGGGCTTGTCACCAAGGATATGTTATTTTGCACATTAAAATAATTTTAGGGGCATCTTAGG